>JAODFW020953476.1:0-10755 GCA_027575235.2 Palythoa mutuki
CGGGACCTGAATATAATACCCACTGACTTGGAAATTTGTTTACATATAAAGCTGATGTGATGCTTCCAGGTTAAATGTTAATCATAGAACAAAAGTTTGAATTTAAACTATTATAAATGAAATACAGTATGATATGATTAATGTAAAATATTACTGGTCGTGATAATATCATTTCTATTAATAATATACTATATATACTAGTTGCAGCTAACCTAAGCACCAATGAGCATTATAGTGGCATCAGTTCTATAATTATTACATGATGGCCAGCTGCTGAGTCAATATTGCACAAAATGCTAATATCACACAATGGTGGATGAACTTGCACTGACGGTGCAATTGGTTACATACATAATTTATTCATCCCTTGTAGGCTATTTTGACTAAAGTTCCACATCTTACAAGAAATTCCATTATTACATTATATCATCCAGTTTAATTCAAGAGCATCTGTTCTACACTGCTGTGGGTACAGATGCAGCACGGCCCTCTTCCACATTCTAGTCCATGGTGTCACTGGGTCTGAAGCATCCTACATTACACTAGATAATGATATAACTCTCATGCATTGGCTATCTTATGAACCTCTTATCTTTACTCATTCAACTTTCAGGCAATTATGTATAAAGAAAGCAATTTTTACACACACTTAAAATGCCCTAAATTTTGAACCAGTGCTTGAAAAAAACTCTACAAAATGAACATTCATTTTCTTTGTCTTTGTAAGCAGATTCTGAAAAATTAATATTTATTGTTTAAACAAATTCAATTTTTAAAACATTTTGTGACTTTGAGTTTTAAAAACTCAGAGGAAAAAGCTTTAATAGGGGCAGAGTCAAAACAAAATTAATACAATTCAAAAATGAAAAAGTATCAGCAGACAAAACTATTTTTAAATATTGCCATCTCAACAAAAACTAATGCTCAGTCAGCTTTTGACAGCTTATAATCATGACACTTTCATAACATACGGTACTAATAAAATGGCATACATTTATTTTTCAAGAAATAAGATACACATCAGCTAAAATATGCTGTAAATGATGTAAAGCGCAAATCTCCAAAACGTTTTTATAGAAAAAGTATGGGCCACAGTTGGAAAAATTTGTAAATATGAAGCTTGTCATGTTTTGGGCTTAAAAAAGATGTGAGCATGAAGCATATGTCAACAAACTTTTTTCACACAAGTCACTTTAATAAATTCTGTTATTCCTTCTCAGCTTTTTTAAAAGCATTGCAGATGACGGAATACAGTCTTTTAATTTTATCTATCTTTCATTTTTCCTATTAATTAGGTTGTTTATATTTTGGGGATATAACAGTAACATATGGCCACACACAGCCTTGACTAAAACAATAAATAACTGATTAGCAATGTTAAAGATTAGGCAACTTAAAAATATATCCTGGTTTATCATCAATACACACTCATTTTTCCCAGTGCACTGAATTCTTTTTTTACATAGGGAATTTTAAAAGAAATATATTACTGAAAAGTCACAAAAAAGGTTTTTTTTTGTGAAACAATAAACATTTTGGAAGTATTGCGAATCTTTGTGCAATTTTAATACCTGTGAGCTCATTTTTGTCAGTGACCGAGCAAAGTTTAGTTCTGAGGTCTAGTACATTCATTTTAAAATAAAACATAATTAGAGTAACTGTTTCTAAAATGTACTTTGTCTTAACTTAGTTTGGCAGTTACCAGTTCTTATTTGCTTCCAAACAGACTCAGTAGCCCACGACTAACGCGCCAAAGTATCAACGTAAAAAACATCCTCCCTCACTGAATTTTGGGAAGATTTTGATGATAATGAAACCAAGAATGACAAGAATAAGATATTTTTTTACGTGGTCTTATGTTATCAGTTTGTTTGGGTTAAACCATGATTTCAATGATGGAAACCCATCTAGTATGGCCAGTTTGAAAAAAAATGGCATCATGAACGAGGGACACAATATTTTGAATCCCGGCAGAAAACTAGTTTTAAGCTACAGCTGAAAGCAAATTCTGTTTTTTGTTGTATGCGAAAATATTTTTTTAAACTCTCAATAGCATTTCAAAACGCTGGGAGTCATGCATGCATGTTAAAACATATCTTTACTTTTTGGCACTGAAAGGTTTTCTACTTTTAGATATAAACCAGGAAAGCAATACTGGTTCACGGATATTTTGAATGTAAAACCATCGCTTTGTATGCGCGTTGTATTCACGTCATCATGCGAAAAATATTATTATCTGTTCTTATTGCATAAATTAGCACATAATTTTCCAAGTAAAATGTTAAACAGAAATAAAAAAAAATTGAATACGAATGTACTTGCCCGAACAGATGTCTCCTTAAGTGTCTCATGACATCGAGAAAAATCGGTTCTGGCGTTACTTAATATAACAATTCTTCAATATTTTACTTTCAAATACTGAAATTGCATATGCCAAAAATCCCACCACATGTCACAGCCCGCAAGCCATCTGCGATGAAGATTATCAAACCAGGAGCAACATCTTTTGGTTATATGTCATAAGAAACGATCTCAGAATTAATTTGTTCCTTACCTTTAAGAACAAAAATGTCTCTTCCTTCTTTCGCTAACGTTTGCAGAACAAACACGATTGGTCTACATGGAACGCACTCGGGAACCTCGCTCGTGTATTCATCATAAACAATAACTGTTCGTATCTCGCCGTTTACGAATTTCTCCTTGCCGTCTGAGGAGGAAATTAAGTCTTTTAATTTTGCTTTTCCTTGAGAAAGTCGTTTTCTACCGACTCCAGTACAGTTTATATGTATCGCGCCTTTGATATGTCTGCAATTGAATGCTAATAACGACCGACAATCCATGAGAAGTACACTCAAATCCGCTTCATCTGACATGCGTTCAGCAAGATCGTTCGCTCCTAAAATTCCATACTTACTGCCCGAACTCATTTTCTTTTCTCCTTTTTCAATTACCTTGTGTGTAAACGCTACTGATCTTGAATCCAGAGCAAGAGGAGACATTAAATTTCCGTAAATTTGCAATGTATCCACGATAATAACCGAATAGATAAAGATATTGACTAATTTAGCTGGCTTGTGGGTTCTATACGGCCTGGTACATGGAAAAATGATTCACCGCACTAAATTCTCCGTATGTATTTAGGAAACGGATATTTTGCATGAAACTTTTCTCCAAAACCTCACTCACTCACTCACAGAAACACACTCCGTTCATTCTTTCATAACTCCTCGACTACCCACCGCTTGATCTTCACTTTCCTTTAAGCATAACTGTGATGTCATTTCTAACCAATCACAAACCAAGAAGAGACACGACCATTAATCGTTGCTAATTTAGTTGCCGACCTCGCACGATTACGGGTCACGAAGTAGTCCGAAGGTTCGCGAACCAAATATGTTACGTCAGCGCATGTCTAACATGTGAGAGAACACGTGAACCATGCCATATATGTCATTGGATTCAAAAATAACACTTACGAGCATCAGTCGCACACTACACCCCAGGTGATTTCGATTTAACAGTTGAATTGAAAGTGATATAAATTCTAATACTTTCTACTGAACACCTTATGCTTTCTCATAATCTCATTCGGCTTTTAAGTTTAACTGAATCAAAGTTTTAATAACAGGACGGAGGGAAATCGAGTTTATATGGTCAATCGCTATGACTATGAGTATGACTCAGTATGAGTTCTTGCTTCTTCTACAGTTAAGCTTACACTTACAGTCAGCGACTAAATTCTCAGTGAAGCCGAAAACACACAATTAAGAAACGTTCATTTTAATAATCTTGAAAGCGTTGGTTTCACTCTATGTAAGAAACGCTCGTTTACTTGGCAAACAGAGTCAAAGAACCTTTTAAGTAATGTTTTGTTTCGTATCCGGGCGTGCCGAAAGTTCAAATTGAATCCAAGATATGGGTCACATAATATTATTATCATACAACCTACTGCATATTAAATTCACGTTTCACGATTTCCGCTTTCAAAAGGATTGTTTCACTTCAGACAACAAAAATCACTTAGTTTTCATAGCTGATCAAATGACATTCATGACCGAGTATATCTAGATTTTGAACGCAAACTCTTCTGCTTCTAGCTCTACCTTGTTACTTTGTTGCATTTAGCTTTTGTTATATCTCATATTCTATTCAGAACTACTCTTTTTGCCTATCGCTATAAGTTTTTAAATACTAATTACCATCCTTTTCAATTGCATAGTGAAAAGATAGTTTATTGATAGCTCAAGTGCTTGAATAGTATCCCAGTGAATTAAAAAGTACACTGAGAAAAGACGTAGACCTTCTTTAGATAAACGCGTTTATTTTATATTTTAAGAAACGTTTAACATGCTTTGAGCCGTTTAGTTTAGTCTTGGCCCTATATAAAAAACCATTCCGTTGACACAGTTAAATTGTTTTCTTACTATTTACTTATACATTACTTACTTCAAAAGTTCACTGAGCAAGGAAAGGAATCCAAGCATTTGGTGATATGCTCAAACATAAAAGCGAATCAGTAGCTCTAAAGAGTGTATGACCATTGACACTACAATAACAACAAACACTCTTGATTGATTGACTGACTGACTGAGTATCAAAAATTAATTGCGTGAATCAATGTTCTCAAAAAAAGATTGTCTTTTAAAAAAAAGATTACTTTTTTGTAACAAGATACTTATACCATATTTCTTCTCGAATTTCCAAAGCTCCGCCGAGCGCCCGAGGACAAAATTGAGCCAGAATTAACTTTTTAGTTTTCTTACAATATAAATCATAATATATTGTAAATTTAGGGTAAAGCCTACATGTATTAGTTAAAAAACAAAAGAAAAATCTCTCTAAACGGCATAAAGGATCAAATTAATGTAACCGGTTAAGAAACGTGTATTTTCAGAAATTTTTCAAATGAAGTCTAAATGGATGTCGAGGCGTTGTCCTGATTCTATCTAATGGCAACGCTAAACAAATTTATTCAGTGAGGCTCTCTTTATGTTTATGAACCGGTTCAAAGCAGTTTTCTGAAAAGAAATGATTGTGTACACGTTACTGTGATTTTCATATTTTTAAAATGTAGTAGCACGATGCCGAGTCATTTTTACACAGCTACATCGTAATTGGTGCACCATTTAGGTACTCCTACACAGTTTTCAATAAAATGATATTGCTGAGTAAGCGGTATAATCAACTTAAGGCTGATAGAATTTTGTATATGATATTTCCAGTTGGTTTTAAAATAATAAAGGGCACCGCGCCGGCTGACTGCCAAAAAAGAACAACGGCGCTGGGTGAGAAGCGTGCAAATATAAGTTAAAACCAAAAAAGATTTTGATGTAAAGTTTATATTTGTCTTTCAGGGAGAGTAATGGTCAGCTAAAAACAGAAAACACAAGACTTTGCTGAAAACAGCGACAAGGAGAATGAGAAAAACAAATTAGTTTGCTATAGTGGGAAAGGGAAAGAAGGCGTGTATCTAATCACTAGTGCGCTCGTGACAGTCGTAACGTAGTCGATAACAAGTGCTTGTTGTTACGAGCTTTTATTATTTTCCTGACTAATAACTGCGTTTCTACTTAAAAATGAAACAGATACTTTTCTGGCGAAAGATTTCAGTGTTGAAAAGTTTTTGTTACATCTCACTTAAGTATCGAATACGAAACGAATAAATTCAGTGAACTTTCACGTATGAAATGCCAGGAACAAATGATCAGTTTCGCTGCACCAACAAAAGGCTTAAGCGTAAAGCTCGAACAGGAATAGCATCTTTTTGGCAATCTAAAATTGATTAGTAATAGCAACAGAACTGAGTGGAGTCCAGTTCGGTCTATAACCATACAGTGATTAACAAAATAATCGCCTCATATAACTGTCCAATTACAAGTGTCCTATTACAGCTAACTGTCCGGTTACAATTTTGCAGATTAGTTAGTGCAAAATACAGCAGCTTATGCACCAATCACCTTTGAGGAAATTCTAATCATTATGATTGAGATAATTATTTGCCGGTACATATCACCGCTAAGTCGGGAGCTTAACCATTGTTATACATGTTTTAAGGCGCGCCTTCTTTGATCTGGGCTTTAAAAAACAGTAAAATACAGGCTTCGGTAAAATCTTGTTTGTACAGCCTACATGTCTGAACTCCATACACGTTATAAACATTGTTCTAAAATCATAAACATAAAAAAATGGAGCATAAACAAACAGAATTCAATTTTTGAAAAGCCTATTAAAACAAATAATCCGGGGTTACAGGGGTTACAATTTTATTCCAAGTTCTTGTTCCATATATTTAATTTGAGTTTGAAATTTGGGGTTGCCATTTAAAAAACCTAAAAGATATCATTAGTAAGACCGTAAATCTTTCCTTGGTAAAGAAATTACTGTATAAATTTTGGTTTTATCTATACAGTTAAAGAGAGTTCACGCCAGTTTTGGAATCAAGACGGCCATGAAGCCATACAAAACGTTTGGAAATTTGTTCCCAAAACCAAAGACCTCGTCCCACAAAATCAAATCAGACCACCAGTTTATTCAATTCATTGTGCTGGATGCAATGCTGAATCATATTGGAGAAGGTAAACATTAGTTCATACGCGTATTAGGGAACATCAAACGAGAGTAAAGAAAGGTCAAATTAAGAAGTCTGCTTTCGCGAAACACAATGTAAACACTGGACATGACATTTCATGGCAATCCGCCAACGTTTTACGTATACGAATGTGCGACAACTGGCATGTAAGTTCTGTACTCTTAGAGCCTAGAGCACTAGAGCCGTAGAGGCATGGGAGATAAATACGTGCAAGAACCTTTAAACCGTGATGACGCACTCAAACTTTCACAGGAATACCTACAGTACACTAGACGTTAAAACTTACTGTAAAAGACAAAAAAGCACTTAATTTTTAATTAGTCTTGTTGTCTTTACTTAAATTCCGTGTTACTGTTAGATTGGTTTTTATTCACTTTTACCCCTGAGAAAGGCTGGCATTAAGCTCAAACGCTGGGTTTCATTATAGAATAGTAAATTATTATTAAAAAACATATCTTCTATAAAACATTTTTATTCAGAGTAGCTTTTTTTACTATGCTTTTACCTGGATGAACTAAAAGATTTTCAAAAGATAACCAAACTTTGAACAGCTCAGCCCAGCTGATTAACATTGCGTTTTCTGCCATTGGTTTAATGTGAATATCCACGTCTGTCAACCGTTTAGCAGTAAAAACGGGCATTACATCTATCTAACAGCTATTATTACCAAGACAAACAGTTCACAGAAACAATCAGATGATAAAATGTTTTAGCTTAACTTTATTTTTTTTTAAATTCATACCGTTGTGGTCGCAAAAGACAACAACGAATTTTTCAACAATCTGTTTATTCGACTGTTCTGTTATTTCAAGAAAGATATATATGAGGTGTTAACCTCTCAAAGGGAAACAAGAAACATTAAAATTAAATTGGTTTCCTAATCTATAGTGATATATAGTTCAGTACGCCTGCATAACAACGCTATTCAACAGGCACGTGCCCTCATTTTCTGGTTTTAATAAACACACACAACAATATTAAGTGTTTTTTCTCGTTCAATTATTACTGCTTTTTATAGGATGTAGTTTAAGTATTCTAGTTCTAATTGCTTTTAACTACACGTAACAGAGACCAATATCAACGCTAAATACTGGTTTGGCGACAAAATGGCGACACCTACAAATACAAAATTCAGTAGAAAGGCAACACACTTTCATCTGATCTGTTTGTTCCGGACAATCGTATACCGAATAAAAAAACAGTACATAAAATTAATAAAAGGTTTTTGTGATAATTTCGTGATTTTGATTTGTTTATTGTTGATGTGCACTTGTCATAAAATATTTCATTTTTGCATTGTGTGGCGAATGCCACTCAAGTAACCACGGAAACCACAAACAATGAGAAGTCAGCGAACCTTAAAAGACATTTTCAAGCCGAATCGAGAAGAAACCTCAAACCTAATATAAAGCCTATTTGACAGGATGTTTTCTATTCCAAATTACTACCTTATCAGAGAAAAATGTAGATAAACATGGTAACATGGTACATTTTTTACTTTTTGTAATAACCCGACTTTCATATATTTTCCCTTTTCCGTGATGACCGCATATTTACTTATTACTAAAGTAGTTTATAGCCTATAGGAAGCGCAGTGCTGTCGTATGAGATGATAGGCAATAGAAAACTGACGGAAAAAGGCATAAAAAAGCCTCAGTGCAGCCTGATATTGTGTGTGAAAAACAGTTTCAAGCTAATCACGTCCAACGCTGCAGTTGCATCGATATAACAATTATCTGCGCTCCAGTTATTTACATACTTTAATATTTATATTAAGTGAAAAATTCATAACTTCACATGTTAAAAGAACATGCTCTAAAAAAATTCTGCTGTTAGCATAAAAACATGCGAATCGGACATAACTTTCTGATAGCCTTGATTGTGAGCCCTTTGACCGACTCGCCCATCGTTGGACTAAGAGGACCATTTAATCCCCAAAGGCAATTACTGCCAGTGATTTGGGTTTGTTTTGACGCCCAGTCTAAGCATTAACCTAGAAATTGAAACTGAAAACAACGAGTTTTATATTTAAATGTTGTCCAGTTACCTTATCATGTCACAAGAAAGGAATCCGATCGAAAACTAACTGACCTATATATGGCTATAGATCTATGGTACACGGTATAAGGGGTTCTAGTAAATTGATCGCCTACTTACCAGAATGCATTCTCATCTTACTTAAATGTAGCTGCTCTCCAAACAATTTTCAAATTCGGATGAATTTCGCAATTTTTGATCCTAAAATTTGTTTATGACTTTCAAACTTGGTGCAAGCGTGACTCGGATGACAGCCCGGAAGTCAAGTAGCGAGAACCGGAAATGGTCAACAGACAAAAATAGACACAAAAACAAGATGACATCATGTTATAAATTCTTGGCACGAACACGCGAATCTTACAATTTGGAAAATGAAATTAAAACTTTTTCCTCACCCTACATAATCATTAGCTTTTCATATCTTTCTTTGTTTTACAAATCCGCTTTTGCCGCGGAAAAGAAGGCTTCTTTTATAGCAAGCGAAAGTGGCATAAACAATTCAGTATTAACTGAGTGATTAAGTTGTAAACTGATACAAGCATGTAACAAAGCCCTAGGCTTAATGTAAGCTTTAAACTGAAAACATGAAAAGAACGTTTAAGAGAAATATTTTTAGAATATGAGTATCGCGCCAGTGATAGCGAAATAATCGTTAGTAACGAATCTGAGGATTAGGCCTTCACAGGCTGACCAACTCACTGACACTATGCTAATGGTAATGTTGAATATGGCATGATTATTTTTTAAAATCCGCCAACGAGCTGATGTCATCTCTATACTATTTAATATTATTGTTCAGGTTGCCTAATGGACGGTTTGTAATAGGAGATTTGTCTTTGATAAATTTACAAAATGAAAAATTAATCAAAGTCAAATTTCGCACTTTGCTCACCCCCAGGGCCCAAGTGATTTGTGAGCACTACTTCGCAAACCGCACAAGACTGCTTTTATCACTTTTATCCACTCACGCAAATAGTTGTCTTATATAATTATCCTGATTATCAAGCTATTTCTGTAAAAGATCGTTCTTTTAAAATCAGCTAAAAACTAAATATAGAAATTTTTTCAGTAAATGAAGACCATTATTCGACCAAAATAATTGCTATTTGTTTTTCCTTGCCTCGCTAGCCTATTTCCCGCTTTCTCGATAAATGAGCGAAACTAACAAATACTACTAATTCAGCCTTTTTTCGCTTAACCTACCTAACCAGAAATTTAAAACTGCCCCTAAAATAAAAATAATAACATAAAATGATAAATTAAAAAAAATAACTTTTCTTAAACATAAAACAGCATGTTGCGCTTGACACTTCGACCGAGCTCACAAATTAAAACAGGATAATTTTGCCGTTTGTATAAAGTGACAGTTTCCCAACTTTATTTGAGCATGAAGCACTAAAACCAAAACCGGGGTATTTTTTAACTAGTTTTGTATATTTAGTATCTTTCGTGATTAATATTGCAGTGAGAGAGCGTTATTGTGGTCACTCGGTTGCCGTTGTTTAATGTTGTGATGTCGTTAGAGTGGAGTATGATGACGCGCGTGAATCTTGTTAGGATTTCTATCCCCATTCGCGGAATTTCAAGGCCGTTGAATAACAACCCCAAATAAAAATACCTATCATGTTATAACTGTTACGCTTTTAAAAAACGTTTACCTTCACTTTTCACAAAATGACAAGAACTTGAACGTATGTCACATATTTAGGTGGACAGTAAAATGAAAGTCGGTGTGTTTATTTTATTTTCAGTTCTAACGTTGCTTTTTCACTTTTGTATATCACATTCTTAACTTTGTAGTCTTTTTCATCTGATCTTTCTACTTGTGATATTTTATTCCATAACTTATGCAAGACAAGGAAGGATGGCTTCAATCACTAGAAATGACGTCAAGCGTAGGTGTCAACTTTCGATTTCGTCAAACACGTACAAGCCGCGTTACTCTGAACCACCCTGCACTTCCGTGTTTATGTGATGTAATTAAATCAGTATTTATTTGTGTTTAAGAACAAATACATTTTTTTTAAAAAAAGGAAGTCTTAACGATATCTGCATCACGTACACATATAAAAACGAAAAAAAAAAGTGTTCGTTCAATCCCTGTTGGGAGACGCGAATGGAAGGGAGGG
>JAODFW020953561.1:0-10754 GCA_027575235.2 Palythoa mutuki
ATCAATGGTACAGCGGTACTTTGAACAATTCTTTTTAGATTTTCTGACCTCCCTTTCCCGTTTTTTAGGTTTTCAAAAATTTTGCGACCCCCTCCCCCTGTTTATTGGGGCACCAAATAGTATTTCGCTTAGGATTTCTCCAGAAGAAAAAACTTTGCACAGAAATCGTTCCATTCCTCCCGCAGGTTCAAAAGGTCGTAATAAAAACAGCTAATAAAAGGGATCTGGTAATTTTTATTTACTAAGACTACAGTTTAAAGCAATAACATAGATACAAATCCAACGCAACGAGACATTTCAATTTCAACAAATCCAAGGAAAAAAAAACTCAAAAAACAAACGTTATAACAACGTCGATGACAGTTGAATATTTCGTAGCCAGTTCGAGCAAGTACAAGTTCAATTCAACTCAAATCCTAGCAAGTTCAGTCCGGAGGCTTAGTTTACAATGTTTATCTCCGAAACAGTTCGAGACTCCTTCCTGTATTTGAGCTGGATGTTTTCCATGTTTAGAAGTCTTTCTGCCACTTCGTATTCCGATAGCGATATGTAATCACTACCAAGAACAGTTTGGAGGACATTGTTCATAATGGTGAGTTGATGTGTTTCGCCATCCTGTTCAACTACTATCTTTGCCATCATGCCATTTTCACAATTTGATATACGCATGGTGTGGCCACATCTGTCGCATTTTGCGATGTTCTTAGCGGACAGTTGTACCAGTTTCCTTTGGCAGTTTTTATTCAGACACTTTGTGTACTGTTCTACGGAGTCAACTGTGAGGATGTTGTTCACAGTCATTTCTTTGTCATCGAGAAGTACGGGGCTGTCCTCATGTTCAAGCACTTCCAATTCTTGCTGATGCTCGACGGCATTAATATTTGTGTTGATCATTGTACACAGTTTTTTCTGATTGGACCAGATTCTTACTCCAAGAGGGCAGAGGTGATAGACAGTTCCGAGGTTTAATTGTTCTGTATGCCTTGACCAAATATCCAAGTGGATGGTGCCTGTTGTGTCGGCCAGAATAGCTTGACGTAGATCTATGTCTTGGGTTTGTTGTCCTTGCTTGACATTCGTCCTTCGTTGAACTTTTCGCATGGGTGCAATTTCAACAACTTTGGCCTGTATGTCGACCTCGTCCCATTGTTTTCCGTCTTTAAGAATTTCTTCAATAGTTACTTTCTTGTACGAAACTTCTGGTTCTGTTTCAAGGCTATACTGGAAAGAATACTCCTCTTGCTTTGGCACTGAGACAAGGGTCATGTCATTTATGATCACTTTGGTTTTGTCGTCTGTAAAGGTGAATTTCTTAAGCTTCACTGGTGTATGGCATCTCTGGCTTTCGGAGAAGAGAGATCGCTTGTTAGGCGAGTAGAGGAGCGCCTGTTTCCTTTTGTTCTGGGATGTTTGCAGGTCCATAGTCGAGTACTGACAGGTATTGTTCCTGTTTGGTCTCTGCGGACTTAGGTTATGAACATAAGCAATGAGAGCATCTTCTTTTGGCCTTGGGTTTGTTGCTTTTGAGTGTGTTGGAGGCAGCTCGTTCAACTTCGTAGAATCTTTCACGGTCTCGTCTACAGCGGGTAACTGTTCTTGCGGACTCGGAGGAACTTTTTCAATGAGAGTATCTGTTTCATGTTCTTTTGGTTTTGAGGTTGTAGGAAGGGACGGCTTCGTAGAATCTTTCAGGGTCTCTTCGAAAGGTGTTATCTTTTTTCGAGAGGTTTTCGTCGCATTGGACACGACACGCCTCACCTTAGTATACAAATTCGAAGACATAATGTATCAACTTGGTCTTGTTTACGTGTTTCTGCGGTTTTATACCAAGGAGGCGGATCGAATTCGCTAAACGTCAATTGGTTCAAATTGTGCTGTTATGATTGGTTGGTGTAGCGAAATTTGGCTATCTGATTGGTTGCTATTGCTGGTGGAATTCTAAAAGAAAAAAAAAAGCATTTATTGTTGTGACGATCAGCGGATTGAAGTCACTTTGGGATTGAAAGGTTAAATTTCATTACAAGCGGACGTCTGAGGAATCGCAAAATAAGACATTTAGTGACGTAACAGCATTTTGAGAAATCAGCGACACTTGGAGGTCCATCAAAATAGGCGGGAGATTTGCGGCACATGGAATTTTTTGAAAAAGAAAAATTGTTCAGAAGCATTGAAAAATATTTATTTCAAAGGAATCTTGTCACGACGCGAGATGTTGCCTAAATCTATTTAAAAACAAGAGGATTACGAAGGCTTCATTGGGTTGACTGCTTGAAGCCTTGATCTTAAACAAAAGAATGACTTTGATTGATATTGAGAAAGTTTAGGTTTACCACAATATCCATATTCTCAAGCCATTCAAAACATCTGAGCCAATAAAAAACCATGCAGTGTTCTATGGCAAGCCAAACGGGACAAAAGTGTGGTGATAAAAAAAAATTACCAGACGAGAATAAACTTTTACAATACGAGAATAAATTATAACTAGACAAGAATAAATATTACTAGGCAAGATTAAAATTTCACCAAGTGAGAATGAATTTCCACAAGACGAGATCAAACTTTCACTAGACGAGAATTACTTATCACTAGACGAAATTAAAATTTCGCTAGCCCAGAAAAAAATTACTAGACGAAAAAAAATATTACCGTGCGAGAATAAATTATCACTAGACGAAATTCTAATTTCACTAGCCGAGAAAAAAAAAACACTAGCCGAGAAAAATTTTACTAGACGAGAAAAGTTTTACTAGACGAGAAAAATATTACTAGACGAGAATATCGACTGATTATTGATTCGTAAGAAATGGTCAGCGGATAAGCAAACCATGAAGAGAAAATGGCGGCGTTCATACCGATTCTCGATTCGCAAGACGTAAGAGAGTTGATTGACTCTGCTGCAAAAAACATTGAGAAAATAAGCAATGCATACGATTCAAAAGATTAGGTAACCTTGGAAATGTGTACAAGAACACTGGAAGAACAGACAAGAATTATAATGGCCATCTCGTCCTACGATCAGATGCAAAGAAACACCGACGAGCAAAACGTTGATGCCAATGCAATGCCACTGGAGACAGAAACCCAAGAAACAATTTTTGAATTTGGTGCGCTCACAGAGAGCCTAGTTTCATTACTGCATAAGCTCTCTCTGATAACTGAAACTTGGACGCAGACGCCTGTGGAAGAGTCAAGACATGTGAGAAAGATGAAGAGTACAGGGGGGAGACCAGCATATCATATCGAAAAAGATTTGATTGAGCAACTACGCGAGACCGGCATGACGTGGACAGCTATAGCAAGGTTCATTGGTATCTCTGAGAAAACCCTGTATCGCAAGCGAAGTGAGCTTGGTGTGCAGGAAGGTTTTTCTGACATTTCAGACAATGACCTCGACAAAGAAATAAAGCACACACTTGCACTAACCCCCTATAGTGGGGAAATCTATGTCAGAGGAAGTCTGGAAGGGAAAGGAATAAAGGTTCAAAGATCAAGGGTTAGAGAAAGCTTGCGCCGGATCGATTGTGTAGGGAGGGCATTACGCACACGGTATGCCATATACCGGAGAAAATACACAGTAGCTGGTGCAAATCACCTATGGCATATCGACTCTAACCATAAACTTATCTCTTGGAGATTTGTCATCCATGGCTGTGTGGACGGTTTCAGCAGAGCTATCATATACCTCCAATGTTGCAACAACAACAAGGCCAGCACAGTACTTAGTTTGTTCGAAGATGGGGTAAATGACTTTGGTCTGCCATCACGGGTACGTGGTGACCAAGGTATGGAGAACATTGATGTTGCAAGGTACATGGTTACCAATAGGGGGTGTGACAGAGGTAGTTTTATCGCCGGGAGAAGTGTGCATAATCAAAGGATTGAGCGATTATGGGCTGAGGTAAACAGAGTTTCTTCCGCATTGTATATAGACTTGTTCAAATTTCTTGAAGACAGTGAAACTCTTGATTCCCTAGATGAGGTTCATCTCTTAGCTCTGGAGTATGTTTACTTGCCACGAATTAATGCATCATTATTAGAGTTCAAACATCAGTGGAACCACCATGGCATGAGAACCACTGGACATCAGTCACCACTTGCTCTTTGGCACACTTCTGTGCTTGATGCTCCAGACGATTCTAGTGTGACTAATTGGGATTTCTATGGTGTTGATTATGATGGCCCACTACCCGAAGTCACCACTGATAACAATGTCATTATTCCTGAATCACACATTGTATTGACACAGCACGAAATACAGATCCTCCAGGACAGGGTGGACCCCCTACAGGATGATGGCAACAGTGGAATCAACCATTTCCTAAATACAGTATCAGTATTGCAAGGCTTTGGTCTACACTAATGACAATACTAAAGATAGCTAAGGGGTGAATAATAACTCAAAGTATAATGAAAACTTCTTGACTTAATTTACTTCGATACCAAAATGTTGTCTGTTGCAGATGTTGAAGGCTAGCAGTCACCAGAGGCCACGTGAGCGTAGCAACAGTCTTACAGCAATAGTAATATAGTAATTGACCTCTTTGGCTTCATATACAAATTATGTGATGCAAACATTCATAGGTACTGAGATTTACCCCCATCCTTCCTTTTTCTTCTCACTGCACCTAGCCGCCCCCAACCCCAAATCCAGACCCATTGATTCAGGTACATGCTTTTGGTAGCTATGCATTTAGGCAAAACCTAAATGTGTATGATTGTCTGTATGACACAACATATATGAATTTTGTTGGGCAAAGCCTCAAATTGCAGAGTTTTGTATCGCAAGGAACTAGACCCACATTGAACAAAAAGAGCATGAATTGCTTCATTTATCAAAATTCAAAAGCTGAGCAAGACATACGAAACCCTAGAATTATTAAATACCTAAAAACTGGATGCAGCATACAAATCTTGTTAATTTTGTAGTCCTTGTAGTCATTGGATTTCTAATACCTTTCTTGCTTAGTTTTTGATTGACATTAATCTTTGGGCTCTTCCAACATTATTTTTCATTTTGTGGGTCTTGTCTTGATAAAAGGGATTCGACCCATACCTTGGGATATAAAACTCTGCTCTGTGCCCTAAATACACAAATTTGCCCGAATGTGTATACATTAGTAATGACAGTGTACTTGTATTATTTTACTGAAACGTAATGTATTATTCATAATAAACTGAAAACTGAACTGTGTTGGGGTCATAAGGGAATTTACAGTAATAATAGCAATTATCGAGAAAGGGGGGCTGGGGTACCAGTGGAGACAGCTGTGTTTTAGAGCATTTCTTGACAGGGTTCGTACATTCTTGATTTAGCTCTCACATATTTTTGCAGAATTTCCACCAGTATTCTCTCTGAAATATTTGTGTGGTCATGCAAAAGCTTAATTTTAAAAATTCCGGCCTACAACAATGGCTATTTAAGAATGGAAAATATAACTCAACAATATCTGTTTATTTATCAAACATTTTGAAATCTAATTAAACAGTACAATCAACTCCTTGCATTTAACAACAACAGCTTGTCATGTGTTAAAACCATAATAAGCAACAGTGGCTAAAAAATGGAAAATATAACTCAAGTTGTGACTTGCTTATATCAGTCAAACATTTTGAAATCTTATTATTATAATAAAGTCAACTTTCTTGTATATAACAATAACAATAACTTTTCATTATTAAAATATTAAGGCCACAAATTCTTTAAAAAATTGTGCACATATCTGATTATCTAATTAAAGCTAATTAAACAATATAGTCAATTAGTTTCCTTGCATTATAGAGTGGTTTTCAAAAACCTGTGAAAAACAGTGCAATAGTAACGAAAACAAAGGTCAACAACAAAGGATATTTTTGAAAACCCCTCTTGACTGATAACTTTATTCTGCGTAAAATATTGTTATTCTTATTGCACTTCTTTAATAAAGTAACTGAGAGTGTTCATTATTATGTCCTTGGAGTGGCCACACAAAGAAATAGGCCCATCTTTTTTCTGCTCTACCTTAGGTCTATTCCTACACGCTGCAATCTCAAACTGCAGGTTTTCCACGATAAAAGCATCCTCTGCCACCTGCAAGCAGGTTATGCTTGGGAGATGTAAAAATAATGGGGAGAAATTGATGCTTTATAACCATCTTGGCAGCGTCACAGTCATTCACTTAAGAGCTAAGAGTTCAGACTTATTTACATAGGGTTAGACAAAGAGCCTAAAACGTTTCTCTCCATTATTTTTACATGTCTATGTATATCTTTACTTATACGAAGCTTATTATGTAAACAAAAACGAATATTTTAGCACTGCTATGGTAATGTTTGTGCAACGACAGAAACTTCATCGTTACACAGTGCCAGTAGACCCGCCAAATATTTTTGTAATATAGGTGTGACAGTCAGGATGATGATTTTTGAAACTATCCAACTTTTAAACATATAGACCACTTTCATAATGGCGCCGATTTTAAATATTTTTTTGTGAACATTCAAATAAGCCCAACAAGCCTCGTTTTGGGTAACACATTCTTTTGAAATTTCAACTCAAGAACGAGGCTTATTTGGCTTATTTGAATGTTCACAAAAGAATATTTAAAATCGGCGCCATTATGAAAGTTGTCTATAGAATGTGCATAGAAACTGAATAAGACTTTTTGAAAATTATTTTCATTTCGCGCAAAATCGTGAAATTCATAGTATTCTTTTTGGATTTGTGTACCTCGTTTTAAAGGGAAAAATTAGGAAAGACTTAATGATCGAGAATTTTTGTATCGCAAAAGATACGAGTCAAGTCGAGATTCGGGGTTTTCATATAAAATCGGGATAGTGCTGCCCAAATCGGCCATTTCTGAATTAAGCTCCACGTCAAATCGTAGCCAAGTGCTCAAAATTACATCAAATGAATAAAAAGTGAGCACTTTGTCTCGACTTGAAGATTTTGTTTGTGAGTGGTTGAGTATAATTTGGAAATGGCCTGTTGAAATGGTTGGGCACACTGCGTTGGGCCTTCGTCTCAAATCTCTAAATGTATTGTTTAGGTTATTGCCTTAATTAATATTTTTTTAAAAAGTAACCAGCCACTATTTTTGTTATCGTTGTTGTCTTTTTTTTTTTTTTTGTGCCGTATGGGGCTAATTACGCATTTCCTCATGAAATGACGTCATCTATCAAGAGTACGAGAAAGTTAACTTGTGCTTGGACTTCATTCCACTTGCGTTGTCTCTTCTCTGTTTGTCTCCTCGATGACGTTTCGGCAATGCAATTTATTTCTATCTTCAGTCATAGACGAGGAATGGCTTCAGTCTCTCAATCCGCGTGACATTACCACTCTTGGGACGATTCCTTCTCTAAACGTTAGAGCGACAAAAATGACTCCCACTTGCGACACCACGTCAACAGAAATCAGATTGACGGGCAAAATATAATAATAAACAATAATAATATAATATAATAATAAACTTTATTTGATGTTCTTTGCAGAGAATATACATGGAATGCCGAAGCCAGAGGCTTATTTGGCTTGTAGAAGTTGAGAAGACTAGAACTTAATAGAACAAAATAAAGGCTATTACTTTTATACAGTCACAGCACCAGCCAAGCTGCTTGTAATGAAACCCAGAATCCCTTAAGCCTGGTTCACACTAGCGACGTAAGCGTAAATTGCCGCAACACAAGAAAAATATAGTTTAAAGCGAGAAAACGTAATCGCAAGCGCAAGAAAAGAAAAAAATGTTTTTCTTGTGCTTGTCTTGCGCTTGCGATAGCGTTTGTTTCAGAAATCTTCTAGTGTGAAGCGACAAAACGTAAACACAATCCCAGCTCAAGAAAAATCTAGTGTGAAGCGAGAAAACGTAAGCGCAATCGCAACACAAGAAAAATCTAGTGTGAAGCGAGAAAACGTAAGCGTAATCGCAACACAAGAAGAATCTAGTGTGAAGCGAGAAAACGTAAACGCAATCCCAACTCAAGAAGAATCTAGTGTGAAGCGAGAAAACGTAAACGCAATCCCAACTCAAGAAAAATCTAGTGTGAAGCGAGAAAACGTAAACGTAATCCCAACTCAAGAAAAATCTGGTGTGAAGAGATAAAACGTAAACGCAAGCGCAAGAAAAAGGAATACGGCGCATGCGTACTATCCTTGCTTGCGTCGCTTGTGTTCTGGTGTGAAGGTTCATGCGCTTGCGATTACGTCGCTAGTGTGAAGCAGGTTGTTTTACTGTACCAAAAAAATTATCGGTGTTCCTTTGAAAATCCAAGTTGATTATATTATTAAGACCTATCATAATTTATCAGAAAACATTTTATGAGTTCACTGTATGTTCAAGGCAGCATTTGGAAGAAAAATTAAATGTGGTACTTCACACAAGAACATCTACTTTTAAAACTAATATAAAAGGAAAAATGTTGTGCTTTGTGAATGAAAAATCACTTATTCAGAGTGTTACTGAAATTCTAGACCCATTATTGTAATATACACTTTTTTTAAATTTCAGATGAAAATTTGATTTTCTTTAAAAAATACAATTTGTTATATGATACTTCAACTTGTAGCTTCATATTTTAAATAAGTTCGCAATAGTTTCAAGAGGGATTTGCTTTTAAGTACTGGAACCTTACAGATTACAGTAGTATCAAGTTACGAGTATGATATCTTGTCTGTAACTGTATGCTCTCCAAGCAACGCAACACACAATCTTCACGAGCTCCACCGAAAAAGGAAGAGTCAGTGTATTTCTCTAGGTAATAAAATTTTCCACAAAATCCAAGTTAACATCTCCAGTGCCGCTATTACTCGTATCTTGGCCATTCCTGTAATAAAAACAAATGTTAAAAACTCCCATCAATACCAGTTGATTGCGTAACTTTTGCTGCACATCACAATTTTGAATGACTCGAAAAAGGCAACGTTTTCAGCTAATTGCAGACCATACAAGTTAAATACTTGTGTCAATTTCGAGCTTTATAGCTGTACTTTACCTCCATGAGTATAAGACCTTGTTCATAATTCTCAGAAAAAACTTTCTCAATTTTCGGCCATTCAGTTAATCGCCGAAACCTCGCAGCCAGGCAAATTCTCCCGTTGACACATGGATTCATGTTGCTCACAAATATCATCGCTTGACATTGAGAAAGAAGTAAATCACAAATTCTAAAGGCATCTAATATAAAAAACGGCAGTAAATTTACTGTCAAAGACAGCAGATCTGTTTTCCCGGCCGCCATCTTGAAAAAATAGGCAGTCAACGTCTGCATGTGGCTACTGCTTTTAATATTTTGAATATTATCGTACAGGACTTTTGAATTACAAAGAAGGTTTATTTACCGATTGTTGTGTTTATATGCCTTCCAAAGGAATTTATTAATCGCTCTTTGATGGGAATTGAAAGAGATTATACGCATTTTTAAAAGAACAGTTTTTTAAGAACAAAGAGTTCAAATTTGCAACAAGTTAAACGACAAACCTAAGGAAAAATTGTGGCCCGACTTGGCAAATGTAAATTAATTGTTTATTCACAGAGCAACTTAAAGTAAAAAAATTCGACTGTCAGGTACAAACATACCCTTAACATTTCTGGTCGTATATTCAGAAAATTTCGTCTCGTGAAAGTCTCGTGCGACATTGCATAATCAACCAGATTTCGTTTGATTTGCTGTGAACTGTGTGAAACAATTAACCGCACTGCTTTACACTACTTGCTGAAAAACAACCTGTACTGAAATTCACTCTGTGATTTTTAAAACGGATTCAAGACTTAGTGAAAACAAAGGTCAAAAGACAACTTAAAAATCTCAAAAACATCAAGAAAGAACGAAATGCATTTTGATATAATTAAAGTAGAAAACATTATTATCAACAATAAGAGCGTTGCGCTCGTATTATGTCATGACTCGGACAAACAAAGCATGCGGCTATTGTAAATTTGGGTGGCGGCTAATATTTTGAACCGACTTTATTATTTGAAATTTAACAATAGATTCGTTTCTTATAATTACAAGATCGCTACTTTTTCTACAGACTTGGTTGTCAAACATGCCTCTGTTTGTCAGAGTCACGTGAGGGTAGAAACGTCTATTTTTAGTACCGACTGGCGCGCTGCGCCATTTTGTACTTAAACTGACGCCAATTTCTCAAAGCTTTCATGGTTTATTGATATTGAAAGGCACCGTAAACTAGCCACAATTGGCATGATTATCTTTGGAAAAGTCTCAAATATCGAGCGATATGTCTCGGCTGACTGTCTCGTGATCACTTAACGCGGAATCGACTTAGCTGATCTTGTACAAATTAAGAAAATGTTTCTTCTCAAAACTCTTAAGGAACACCAGGAGCTACCTGAAGGAAAAGCTACATATCCTCTCTTTACAAAAAAAACAGAGTGTTAACTTTAGTCATGCAACATTCGACGTACTGAGCACATAGATAGACCAGACCGAACAATTGAAGTCCCAGCATACTCGCGCGTCAAATTTTGACTTTTTCAGTATTCTTACTTACTTAGTTATTTAACATCCCGATGACATAGTGGCTAGCTACCACCTTATGGGCATTAGCCACAATACACAAATCGCCCAGTGCCCGCGTTTTTTTCGACCAGCGTGGTGGACGAAATTGCGACACAAACTGACAAGAAAAAAAAACCGAGCCGAATCCGTGACTCGTCGCCTACCGGCACGAGTAAATATTCTGAATTATTAAAAACTGAATCATTGGATAATGCAATTCAAGACTTTTTATTGGCTTAGCCATTATGGTATATGAGCCAATA
>JAODFW020953665.1:0-10754 GCA_027575235.2 Palythoa mutuki
ATCCAACGGCATAACATCTGCCAGTGCTATAAGCAATTTTCTATGATAATAATAATTATTATTATTATTATTATTATGATCATTATTATCATAACAACAATAATAATAATGATGATGATGATGACAATTAAAATAATTATATTTGAAATAATAATAATAATTATTATAATAAATTGAATTTCTAAAGCGCAAATGTTCAGCTGCTCTATTTACAGTAGTTGAATATGGAATTGAAGAAGTTGAGTAATTCAGCTGGTCTGTCGCATGAAAAACTCGATATGACTCCAGAAATGACGTCAGTATCTTTGAAGTTAATGCTGCTAAACAGCTCTTGGTCCAAAAACATGGTATTTTCACAAGAATGTGGTATTTTTATAGGCTAATAAAGAAATTGATCAAATTAAAACATCAGGATATCCATTAAAATAAGGGTGAAGCGCACTTTCAGTCAATATTTCTATTCCCTAACTTCTTACAGATTACCTGTTCGGTTGCAAGAAATCCTGAAAACGCATAGGTCAGCCAGTTGAATACTAGTTTTAATCTGGAGATAGAAAAGTAAATTTGAATAACATATAAATTTACAATATAGATCAATTCGTTGCTCAATACGTTCTGTCATTGATAACAGAAAAACTTAGCCATACTTCAATTGCTAAGTTTACTTGGTAGTACGGTTTAGCTGCGCTCTAGCAAAAAAGTGGAAGAATTGGGTAATGTTTTACGACCGTTTCATTGATAAAGAATGCGTCAACGTTAAATATTTGGCTGTAATTCATGGATTGTGACTGGTTGGGCCGGGCTAAGTTAGAAACAACCCACACAAATTTCGAATGGAAATGAAATTCAATAGTTCCCAAAACAAAGAAAACAGAATAACAGTAACAGAATAGGCTCTTTGCAGTATGAGGTCACGTGACCACAACCAATTAGCTATGACAGAATTATGTTTATTAATGAAAAGAGCAGGTTAACATTAGTTAGAAGGCATTACTTGAAGTCTCAACGTTAAGAGCGAATGTCTGTAAGGACTGCGTTGGCACAGGGTTACAAAATTGACCCCCATCATTTTTCGTCCAGAGATAGCCTATGGAGTCCTAAGAAACGTGATATAACTTTTTAGTTCTGTAGTTTTTCTAATTTCGAGAAAAGCTCGAGAAACTCCAAAATGGCGCCGCAATCGAGGGTCATAGAATCAAAACTCTCGTGAAGGCATAAAAGAAAAAACACTTTTCTTTGTTTTCTAATTTGGATAGCGAGATAAAAAGCTGGTGATTAAGGCTGGATAGAATAGATAGCTAATGATTTAAAATTACTTGTGAGAACTCAAACATTTGCCAAAGTTTCGGAATTGAAAAATCCCAAATTACGACTCATTTTCAAACAAACATTAACATATGCGGTAAAATTCATAATTGACTAAAACTTCGAATTTTACGACTTAAAGACATATATTCAATGCCAGAAAAAAAATTATTTTTGTAAAAATTATTTTGGTAAAACTTATTTAAAATTATTTGCGAGAACTCAAACATTTGCCAAAGTTTCGGAATTGGAAAATCCCAAATTGCGACCCATTTTCAAACAAACATTAACACATGCGGTAAAATTCATAATTGACTGAAACTTCGAATTTTACGTCTTAAAGATATATATTCAATGCCAGAAAAAAATTTTTTTTGGTAAAACTTATTTCCGCGAGGATCGAGCACCCCCATATAAGTTCGCTGAAATCAGTCAATATTTAATTAGCAAATGCAGCCAAGGCTTCGGCAGCTGTCAAACACGCGTGAGAGAAATCTTGTGAAAATTTCGTAATTCTTGTTACTACTGTTCGAATGAAGTTACTTTATGCTATAATAGCGGCTTAACTTGAAATATAAATGTTCTGACGCAGTGTTTCAAATCAACGAACAGTTTAGTTTACTTTCAAGATTGCCGCCGCAAGAAATGATACGCGGTCATTCAACAAACTTACGAATTGCGAATGAAGTGGAAATGGGTCTTAAAAATAATTTTTTCTCTAAAAAACTTACATCAGTGAAGTACCACTTTGTTGTGATTAACAGATTCCTGCATCTCAAGAAATCGTAGTTTTTAATCAGAAACACAGCGGGAAGTAAAAACGAACTCCCAGTGATTCACAGAAGATGTTTTGTCACGTAATTTTACATTCCATAAATTCTTTGGCCACGTGCTTTTTTAATTTACCAAATGTTTGACGCATTGACCTGCAACTAATAAAGAGAGACGGCTAAAAGCAAAAATACACGATTTGCTTGGATTGAACATAATATGGGAAAATGGAAAAGGACAGCTGGTGAATTTTGCATTTTAAAATAACTAATATTTCAGCGTAATATCATTTAGATAAGAAATCCAATTAACATGGACTCGACGACCAGTATGTACTCGATTTTATGTACATTCTATTTTAAAACCACATAAAAAATACCCCGCTTTATCATCAGCGCGCACACTGTTTTCGTGAGCCCATTGATTCATTTAAATTTTAAATTAAAAAAATATGATGAAAACGTCGAGAACATTTTTCCTGTCGCGAAACTGGCAAATCTAATGCATGTAATAGATGAAGAACATTAGGCTTGTGAAAGAGAACATTCAAAATATACACCATTATTAGACTGTATTGTTTAGATTTACTTTCAAACTGACTCGGTAATCCGCAAAAGTATTTAACTCCCTTACTGAATTTGGGGAAAATTTTGACAATAAACCGGGATAGTTTTAAGTTTCCTGATACAGAGAAATATTAAGGCATTCAGAAATGAAAGTGAATAGTAATTCAAAGATGTAAGGCTAGCAACATCATGTCGGAGTAAAGCATTATTTCCGTGTCAATGTTTTCCGCTCCCAAATAAAAGACTATATTAAATTGGACTGTGGTAGTTAATTTCTGTTAAATGCATGGCCATGGGATTTTTACTTATACTTATAGCTTGTTGTTGAACAACAGATATTACAGTGGTCGTCGTTTTGATTCAGTAATACATGATAAATCTGTATGTAAAGATTGTATACAAATTGGTGGAAGCTGGTGATATGTACGTTGCGTGACATCATCGATAGGTCACACGATGTAACAACGCAGCTTTTTCATTCATTGTTTTAGCAGCCGAAATTACCTTTTCGAGATCTGAAATCTGTAATTCCCGAAAAATGAAGCTAGGACAAGTTATCAGTTTTTGCAAGTAGGTTACAGATCGCCATGGAGTCAGTTTGGTTGGAAAAATACTCAAAAGAATTACAAG
Organism: Palythoa mutuki; assembly: GCA_027575235.2. Taxonomy (NCBI): domain Eukaryota; kingdom Metazoa; phylum Cnidaria; class Anthozoa; order Zoantharia; family Sphenopidae; genus Palythoa; species Palythoa mutuki. Next base: position 3,273 of record JAODFW020953665.1, read on the forward strand.
TGTAACACATTGCATTGCAGCATGAAAGCAAGAGAAACAGTCATTTGACCTAAAAATTTGCCTCCAAGCATCTACATAGCAAGTTAAGCTGCTATTACAGCAGAAAGTAACTTTATTCGAACAGCAGTGACAAGAATTATGAAAATTTCACGCGTGTTTGACAGCTGCCAGAGCCTTGGCTGCATTTACTAATTAAATATTGGCTGATTTCAGCGAACTTATGAGGCCGCTCCTCACGGAAATAAGTTTTACCAAAATAATTTTTTTTCGAAGTTTTAGTCAATTATGAATTTTACCGCATATGTTAATGTTTGTTTGAAAATGAGTCGTAATTTGGGATTTTTCAATTCCGAAATTTTGGCAAATGTTTGAGTTCTCACAAGTAATTTTAAATCAATAGCTATCTATTCTATCCAGCCTTAATCACCAGCTTTTTATCTCGCTATCCAAATTACAAAACAAAGAAAAGTGTTTTTTCTTTTATGTCGTCATGAGAGTTTTGATTCTATGACCCTCGATTGCGACGCAATTTTGGTGAATCTTCTACTTCAGGAACCGTCTGGAGTTTCTCGAGCTTTTCTCGAAACTAGAAAAACTCCAGAACTAAAAAGTTATATCACGTTTCTTAGGACACCATAGGCTATCTCTGGACAAAATATAATCTGGGTCAATTTTGTGACCTTGTGCCACACGTCACGCAGTGGTTAGAGATATTGGCTCTTAAGTACTTCAAAAATATTAGCAACTATAAAATCCAAATTTTCAAACGAAATCTATTTGAAAATGGTACTGCGGTGAGCAAGGCTTGTCATAGCTAATTGTTTAAGGTAGCTGTGACCCCCATCTCCAAAGGGCCTATTACATTTCGCGGAAATGTTCTTAGTTTTTTTTTTCGGTGTTTTCTATCGTTGCAGTAATCTGTTAAAAAATCCTTATTACACGGTAAACTGAAATGGGAAAATAAACTTACGGAATTGCACCAACTTCCTTTAGATGGTAGAACAAAGTAGGTTCATGTGATTGTAGTAGGCTCTCGAATAATACACAAAGTGACAAAATACCCTGTAGGGAGAATAGATACAATGATTAAAACTTAAGTTTATAAAATATACAAGAATTATATGGGGTGTCTCCAGAAACCAAATGCACACTTTAAACAAGAGCTTCCGGTTTTAAAAGTGAATGCTTGCTAATACAATTTTAGAATCCCCTTGTTGACTCAGCAGTGACTGAACTACCAAAGATGTTGCTGCAAGAACAGGCAAATACAATGAATAAAAGAGGCTTTTAGTATGCCTACAGAACGTGGCGTTTTATATGTACTGACATATATGTCCATGGACTGTAGTGTTCATTGTACTGAAGTATACTCATGGACTGTGATGTTTATTGTACTGAAGCATACTCATGTTTGTTTGTTTGTTTGCAGTGTTTTAACAGGCGTATCAAATTCAGCAAGACTGGTTTAAATGGAGGCCTGTAGACCTACGGTTTAACGTCCTTATCCGACAAGACGTGAAGGTCTAACCATTTTCAGATGTTAGAGCAAAGGCAGCACCTTCACCTCAGTTATTTTAAGACCCTGAGTGAGGGTCCGGCCGGGAATCGAACCCGGCCTCCCGCACAGCAGACTGGCTTCTTACCAACGAGGCTAACCAGACGGTGGACTGTGATGTCCATTGCACTGAAGTATGCTCATGGACTGTGGTGTTCGTTGTACTGTAGTATATCCATGGACTGTAGTGTTCATTGTACTGAAGTATACTCATGGGCTGTAGTGTTCATTGTACTGAAGTATGCCCAAGGACTGTAGTGTTTGTTGTACTGAAGTATGCCCAAGGACTGTAGTGTTCATTGTACTGAAGTATGCCCATGGACTGTAGTGTTCATTGTATTGAAGTATGTCCAATAGTGTTTGTTGTACTGAAGTATGCCCAGGGACTGTAGTGTTCATTTTACTGAAGTATTTCCAAGGACTGTAGTGTTCATTATACTGAAGTAAAGGACTGCATTGTTCATTGTACTGAAGTATGCCCAAGGACTGTAGTGTTCATTGTACTGAAGTATGCCCGAGGACTGTAGTGTTCATTGTATTGAAGTATGCCCAAGGACTGTAGTGTTCATTGTACTGAAGTATATCCAAGGACTATAGAGTTTGTCGTACTGACGTATGCCCAAGGACTGTAGTGCTGGTTGTACTGAAGTATGCCCAAGGACTGTAGTCTTCATTGTACTGAAGTTTGTCCAAGTACTGTAGTGTTCAAGGAAGAGACATGAGAGCTTATCTGCAGGAGTGACCTCGCCTTAATTGCCGAGGGATTTTACTTACTAGGAATCCACTACCACCTGTAAGCATTGCAACGCCATTCAAAAACCTTCAGTACTTCCGTTTTTTATAAGCGCTTTTGAACAACTAGACTCTTGAGCCTCTACGGTAGTCCATAATAGATCCCTAACCCATGTTACCTGGATGTGATAGGAAAACTAATTTTGATACAATTCAACCTGCGCTAGGATGCAGAGACATGAGACGGACAGAGAGATAATCAGATAAATAGATCCAGTATTTCAATCAGTAACTGTTCTGTGGCAACAACTATCTAAGTAACGAACCTCGGGATCTGAAGACATCGTATGTAATTTGCAGAAATATCTGAAAATCAAAATAGAGAAGTTGGCAATAATTCGGTCATGGAAACACTTTTGATGAAGTTAGTTTTTACTCTTAAGAGGCTGAGTCATTACTATTACTATTACAATCATCATTATTATTAAAATAAAAATTACGCGGAATAATCGACCTTTCAGAACCAATATGGTTTCATTTTCAAGGAGTTACGAAATTACTTAACTAGGTGAAAAATTCTGTTCTTAAACAACAACAGCAATAGATGTTTTAGACTAATTTACATAAACAAAGATACAAAAGAAAAAGTTGGTACAACAAGGGCCATTGTTAAGTCAAACAAAAACTTTAGCAGGAATTGAATCAGATTGTGTGTTTAGCTTCGGTTTGCAATCTCTGATAAACAGCATTACATAAATTAGACACTAGAGTTTTCCAGTGCATTTCTTCGATACTTATGCAGACTTTGGTTTCAAAAAGCCGATTACTTGCACAATACGAGAGGACGACTAAGAAGTTTTAAAATGTGATCAAGCGCGATTTCTACGCTCAAATCACTTACAAACAAAGCTGAAAATTTGATTGAAACTGAAAATCTGAAAATCCAAGATGGCGCCCAGAACAGCAGCTTTGTTTTGATGGGAACCAATAAACAGCAGATGCTGGTTAAAAAGCTTAGATGACGAATATTGTGTGTGATACTTGTTCGCTATCCACAATTTCAATTTTTTTTATGTGCTCGGTTGGTGTAAAATGATGTCTCAAGTAATGACGTCATAAATGCCGTGATTCTTATACAAAAGCTAGTTCTTGGCCAGTACGATGCACCAGTAGCCTATCATTTTATTAACATGAGTTACCAGTATTCTCGTCACTCTGTCACTGGGTTAAATTATATGTAACGACGTCACAAATCATGTGATTTTTAGTGAACTTATCGTATATTTTTTTGACGCTTAGCTTTTCCTTTCCTCTAAAACCAAAGACACTCAACTCAACAAAGACCTCGTACGGCCTCAATGTCAGTCCCACTAAATACAGCCCTCTTGGGAAATAAGACGCTTTGTTTAAGCTTAACATTCTTTTGTTTCTTTTTCATAACCGCAACTGAAACAAAGAACCTTATTTCCCAAGAAGACTATATTGAGAAAATATTGAGGCCGTCCGAAGAGGTCCATGGTACAGAGCCGGTGCAACGCTTTTGCAAGTGGGGCGGCTACAAAAAGCAGATGAAAGAAAACGTTACGAGTTTTGCATAAAATAGTCTTTGTGTGAAACTACTCTGCACATCTGTAGATTTCTTTTTCAAATTCAAGTTTTCGTATTCGTTGATATAGAAACATGCGTAAGTTATTTACAAAGATCTTTTTACAATAACCATCAACAACCACATCTGTTCCCAATAAACAAACGTTGCGATGTATCAAAACATACTAAAGTATCATTAAGGAATACGTAGTTAGTTGGCGCAAATGTGAAAAATAGAATGGTAATGTTGTTTTATTTTTAAAGTGTTTACCTCAGCATAAAATTGAGTTCGCAAAGTTGAGGTGAAACTGAGGGGAATAATTATTTTAGTATAAACCCAACAACTGAATAGCACTAATTAAAAAATAAAAGGGAAAAAAGCTGACGAAACTCTAAAGTCAAGCAAGATGCGACGTCCGCTAATCTATTGACGAACGTGCGCGTGTAAGTTCACATAGGAGTCACAAGGTCAAGGTTCATTCATGGATGCATTCAAATTCAAACAAAAAGCTGTAAGAATTTTTCGCCTTTTAGAAACAAGAAACTCGTGATTAATTTTAATGCAAAAAACTAATTTTACATTGGCATCACGTTTCAAGATAAAAGACAACAAGACCATTCAACATAAACATGATTTAGTCTAATATCCCAACAAGGACATTGTCTTCTTACTTACATTAGCGTGACGGCAAGAAGACTAGAACGTATTTTAGAACACAGTGGAAGAGACAAAAAATCATCCTTGCTAAAACACAGTTCAGAAACAGGCCACGATACAACAAAAGTGGAAGATAAAAATATTATAGAATATTTTTTGGTGACTTTAAGAAAAGAAAAATAGCTGAAGCATTATTTATGAAAGAATATAAGCCAACTTTAATGAACAAGGCCAGTCACTTCCCCTGAGCCTTACAAGTAAATTATCAGTTATTATCATTGTTAATTGCTGTTGATGGCCCAAATGGATAAAGACCTAAATACTCAATCTTAAAAAATGACCATTCTTCTCGTCATTTAATTTCTATTCAGTAAGCTGTATGCCCAAACGAATATTTTTTTTATATTTCTCCATCGGTAAAGATACGAACTTACAGAAAACAGAATTGGTAAGACTTTGTGAAGAATGCAAGATCTTGTGTTAGTGGTATATAGTCGGCTCTATACCAGGAATTGCGAATTATCAGTGAAGTTGTAGCGAAGAGTGAAACTTGACGCCAAGCAAGGTTTTGACCATCATTTTGTCTCATTCTGCTCAAGAAAACATTTTGGTGTTCTTTGCTGAAAAGATGAATTTCCATAACCTAACGCGCTGGCTTACCTTAGATAGAGTTCCCTGAACAAAAAATATACCTGGGAAGCTTTATCTGTAATGTAACAGACAGGAGCAACTACAAAGAAAAGAAAGAAAAGTGAATACAGTTTCCATCTGTGGGCGAAGGTCATTAGATTATTCTGAAATGGTAAGAATTGAAACAGTTACAAGTTTATTACAAAATAAAAACAGAAAGTCTTATCTACACTTTTTAAAGTAACTCAGACAGCATTGAGTAATACTACTAATATGATTATACAGTGATTTCAAGGATGTTCGGAGGTTGTGTACCATTCGAACATGTGCAGTTCTAATCGCATTCTAGCGTGGACAAGCCGTGGCAAAAGGAAGGATGAAACCTCCACTTTAATCTTTGGTTCGTTCAACGTGATTTCTTTGGGACCATCTTTACCAACTATCTGAGTGCGATCTCAGATAGTTGATTCTAAAAGTAACCGAGATTTTCTCAGTATTGCAGCATCGTGGTCGAGTATTTGTGCCTGCTCAAGATTTCTCCAAAACCCACCGAGGTTTGCATTAGCCTGAGCAAACATGGTAGCTGTGTTTTCATTTCTTTTACAAAATAATAATTTTAATCAACAATATAAAAACAGATCTGTTGTGACAAGTTGGCCGAAATCGCGTGGTATAAATGTAAAAATTCTCCATACACAGCAATCACCAATCAGATCCCTTGTTATAAAGACGCGTTTGTAAGCCACAATTTCCAGTGAAGCTAAAATCTTTTGCAACTTTGATTCTATCTAAAAATGTGACTTTTTTAAAACTCAAACAGAGTTAAGAATGATTGAAGTATGGCTGCTAAAACTAGAATTTGGAAACGTTTCAAATGTCTTTGTGCTTTGGAGACAATTCAACTTGTGAAGTACGACTTTCTGTTTTCATAGCCGCCGTCGTCAACTATTTTGAGGTTAAAACTTAATTTGGAAAAAAACTTTAAGTAAATAGTTTTTTTCAAAATAAAATTATTCAATGCGTCGGCGAGTAGTGTTGATAAACGAATTATCCTTGCCGTAGGAATTTGAGCGTTAGCCGCTCATTAATACACTAGGAGCCGAGGTACCGAGTTTGAAAATAAGTTTTTGTTCTTTCTTTTTGCGCGACTCATTAGAGCCATTGTGAAGAGTAATGCCGCTACTTTGCATGTTACGAAAATAATGTCCTGGGAGATTAAAATGCTGCGCGACTGGTTCAGACAGTGAGAGATCATTTGTTTGAACACCTCTTAAATGTTCCACAAATCTATCACTTAGTTTTCTGCCAGTTCCTCCGATGTAAAGTTTTTCATAGACTAAACAAGTGATACAATAAATCAAACTGGTACTGGTACAAATAAAACGATCTGATAGCTTAAATGTGTAAGTAGGGTCGGTAATTTGAGTGTGAGAAACAATAAACGGACACGTTTTGCATTGGGCATTTAAAAGTACCCGGTTGCCTATTAGGTCGCAAAGCACTTCTGACAAGAAGATTCTGCATATTTTGTCACGTTTGAACGAAACCAGTGGAGGTTGGGAAAACATGTTAGCTGTTTTTGGATCGTACTGCAGTATTCTGAAACTTCGAAGAATAAACGGGATTCTCTCTTCGCTGTTTGTTTCAGTTGGCGTGAGAGCCATCTCCCTACTGACATTTTAGACTTGATGAAGTGCCTGGTTAATTACGCAATCTGGATAGCCACGTTCTGAAAAAACGCAAACATTTCAGAGAATTTTGACTGAAAATCGAAATTGTTACTGCATAGTCTACAAAGTCTTAGAAATTGAGAATACGGAATAAAGTTTTTAGCAGGAGCCGGATATGAAGATGAATAGGTAAGATAACTGTGTCAGTCCGTAGGTTTGTTTGGGCACTGGTGCTCAAAATATTCTTTTGCACTGAGATTTTGATGCCAAATAACGAGTAACTTGTCTAATTCGTCTTAAGTGCAAGATGGAGCCACCAAGGCAGTCGTTGATGAATCTTCCAAAAAGGCCCTAAACCAAAACTTTTTGGTTTGAATTATTGCTAACTTATTTTAGTACTTACTAAATAAAAATAACTTACCATACATTGCAAATCCATGAAAAGGAATAATACCTGCGTATGAATACGCACAAAATTATCATATAGTGACAAGTAAACTATATTCCTTCAGGCGCGTTCGATGCATGACTCGTACTTTTGAATACTATTCTGACTACATTCATTTGATTCCACAATATTATTTTCTCAGTAGCCAATATCGATGACTATGATATCAAAAACTTCAAGTCGGAAAAATATAATTTTCGAT
>JAODFW020953759.1:0-10752 GCA_027575235.2 Palythoa mutuki
ATCTTTGTTTATATTATTTGCTTCATTAGCATACCTACTTCTCTAACTGAGATACAAATTGAGAAGTACTAAATATTAAAAGAGCTTTCCAAAATAAACCTCTTCTGAAAACATGAGACCCATATGTTTTAATAATTATAAAATGCTGTACTCGTGATGCGTTTTCAAATATTGGAAATTTTACAAAGAATGTATGAACTCATTAACGTTTTTACCACTCAGTGGTTTTGCGTATTTTTGCACACCAATATCTTCTTTGAAATTACATGTATAGAACCGAAATTTGGACGCTAACCTCACTTTCTTTGCCTTTCTCAGGTTTTGAACTCAATTCTTTTTTATTTTGTTTTTTCTCCATCGAAAGCTTTACGCCCATTAAGCAGAATGTAAACAATGACGTCAGAAAAGATTTTCTTTTTGCATGTCGAAAAAGAACGGGAAGGAAGAAAAGTGATCAATGTTAAATGTTATTAAGGCGAGCACGAAACGCGAGCGGCTTATAATCGAGTATTCATTGAACATTTGACGGTGGGGTGACTCAAAATGCCTCGATATGATGCTACACTAACGAGTAAAGAGTCAATGCTAGGCAGACTTGGAGTCCATTAATCGCGAAGCCCTACGATGCAAGACTGACAATAAATAAAGTCACTATTTTTCTGAAAACATTGATAGTAACTAAAATACAACCGAGTTACACTAGAATTCGCCTCATTATCGTTACATTAGGTAATTACTAGTGTAACTAACGTGGAATTCACGACCTCTTGTAAATTGGCGACTGCATCAGGTAATATGAAATTCTATATCCATAATGAGCTTTACGATAAAACATTTTAATATATACAAGCTTCATGGAACGCATCCTGTTGGTTGCCCTGGGATTTGGGGCAAAATAGGGGATGAAAGATTTTCCTTTATATCTGTAATAAAATCCTTTGCGCCCGCGCTTGGGATTAGTTTTAATTGTAGCTCGTTTTTTGTTTTGCCTTTTTTTAATTTTTAGTAGCTGGCTATTGCTTTTATGTGTTTGCTTTCCATTTTAAGAGTTCCTTAAAAACCTTTAAAATGACCTTTTCAGAGCTCACATAGAAACAGTCTGCCCGAAAGCAGAGACCAATTCTATCTTGATGTGAGAAAAAGATATGAGCTCTGTGAACCATTTATATATCACCTTCTTCAATTTTCGTAAAAGTAGTGTATTGCTATAAAAAAGTTGCGCACTCTAAAACCATTTATTCCAAAGTTAATTAAATACTTATGTATGAAACACTTCACTCCTACAGCATGAGATAAGGGGCCGTTAAATAATATTTGTGTATATTATTTCCCCAAGAGTTAGCGATTCCTTCCACGATCGGTACTCCACTGCATAAAAAAGATATAATAACTACTATTATTAAACGTCTGCTAAGATTTTAATTACATCTTCTTTTAGCTGCTTGAATTCTTGATCAGAGAGAGTGACTTCCTGTAGATAGGCCGCCCATTTCTCCTCACACATCGAATCGTACCATTCACGATCTACAACAGAGAACAGAAAACCGGAAATCAGTTAAATGACCTAATCGAAAATTTCTTCGTGCAACTTCTGGAATGGGGTGAGAAGTGCAGGAATTGAAATCGAGGGCTGCTATAACTGGAATCTGACATTTTAGCAAGGGGGGTCAGAATAAACGGGGGGTTCGGAAAATATTTCAAAACCTAATAAGCGGGGGACTCTTAATAAACGGGGGGAGGGATTGAGAAATCTAAAAAGAATTGTTCACTGTACCATTATAGGCATGATTACAACACAACTATTTCAGGTCTGAGAATTTCTCATTTCAGGTCTTTAATTTTGTTTTTTTTTGTTTTTATCCAGAGAAAAAACTGATTGTGCCTTGGTAAACTGAAAAGTTAAAAAAATTGAAATTAAATAATCCGAAACTTTAATAAACGGGTTGTCAAAAAAAAAAAAAAAAAATTGAAATTTTAATACGCGAGGGGTGGGGGTGGGTGCGTTTATTTGGCACCCAAGAGTACACTTCAAGGTCCTAATCAAAACTATTAGCACTCACAGAACAGTGTTTAAGGGGTCGCAATATAAGTAGGTGTAATCGAGTTTAATAGGCGTCTTTCCTGTGATTTACCATAGGGTCTTTTCAGTTTTAATCTTCACCACTTTACGTTTGTGCTATACTGACAACAGTGAGTGTAGGTAATACTAAACAAGGATAAATAGATGGTCGAGGATACCTTTAAAAAAAGAAACTTCAGCAAAAACAAAAAAACAAAAAAAAACACCTCCCACACATTATATCTTATGAGGTAAAAGGTAAAAATTAAAGACCTTATTTTACGAGGGTAACGCTTAAGAGTAACCTCGGACACTGATAAACTTGTTGCCCTCCGTGCACCCTTTATGCCCTTCCTCCGTTAGTGCTCCGTTTTACCACAATGGCCCAAACTCTGAGTGAATTATATGACAAGTGGTTTTTTTAAGGCTTTGTATGGAAATTTAGATTAAAGTCTAAAAATCGGTAAATATCAAAGTAATAAAGTCAAACCTTGACTGCCTTGTTTTGTTGTGTTACAGTTGTTCTCCGGTAGAGATTTTAGGCCATTTGTCGATTTTTCATTGAGCTATAAATTTCCATACACCACCCTGAATTATTCTAATTAATGGTTTGAAGTTAATGAAATGTACAGCTGCTTACTTCTGATCGGTAGCTGGCCGCCAAACTCACATACTGCGGTATTGAACGCTGTCTCGTCTTTAGCTCCTGTAAAACAAAGTACTATGAGTAATAAGGCTCATGTAAAAATCTGGAGAAGTAAGCTTCTTTGCTGAACTCCTATAATAACTCTTAAGCCCTTCTTCGACATAAAATCCTCGATCAGATGACGCGAAATGTTAATCACTTCCTTCAGTAAATTTATAGAACTTTTGTGTAAGTGTCTTTGTGTATGCTACATGTAAGGTAGTGATCCCGGTATCGTGGTTTGACGATTTGTCAATTTAAAAACGTTTTAAATTCATTCAGTATCCATTTAATCATCATGTTCGTGAATTTTTGAATATATATTTTTAAAAATATGATTAATTCAACTTTGAAACGCACTAAAATCGATATTTTGTCTGTTCTACCTTGCCTTTTTAGAGGTTTCAATACAGTGTTTCTTTGTGCAGTGTATTCAAATTGAATAATAAAAATGTTAACGCACTCATTGCACGTGAATTGTCGTGGACGGTCACACCGGATTAAAAAATTTGCGGTTTCAAAAACATCTGGATTCGTTTGGACGAGGTAGCAGAAGTTAGCACTTGGCCATGACTTAAAGGTTTTGTTGGTTCTTCTCCGGTGTAATAGCCACAGCCGACGTCACAGGATGCACTAAGCACAAAACTACGGAATAAAAGGCAATTAAATAAAAACATTTTAATGGCTAATGGGACGTAGGGTCACTTGGGCCGAGTGACCCAACGGCCCATGTGACCCAGTGGCCCAAGTGATCCAACGGCCCATTAACTATTACAATCTTTTTATTTAATTACTTTATATTCCGTAGTTTTGTGCTTAGTGCATCCTGTGACGTCGGCTTTGGCTATTAAACCGGAGAAGAACTGCTTTGTTTGTGAGCACTGGAGATTAATTCGCAAATGGGCTAACGCAGTATGAGTTTTTGGGAGCGTAACATACAGATTTCACTTTACGGTTTAATGATGCAATTTCAAATGTTCGTTGAAACAGTTGAACTGTCAGGTTGCTAGGCACAAGATCACGTATTGTTCAGTGGAAAACCACTTGTTGACAGCCAATAAAAACCGACCGTTGGGTCAGTGCCTGTGAAAAATTGTGGCGAGAGATTAAGAAATGGACGAAACTAAGTCTTAGGAAAATTTATTCGTTCTTATTTTCTAGGCAGTTGTAAACGAATAGAAGTTTAATGGTTGTTTTTCTTCCAGCCTTAATTAACAAGTGTTTTTTCTAGCCTGCGTAGCGGCTCTTAGGGGGACTGGGACTTGGGAGCTCTTAGGGGGACTAGGGGAGAGGGAGGGAAGAAGAATTCTGATTGGATGAACTTTGAATACTAATTAGGGGGCGTAATAGCAAATGCAGGGCCTTCACTGCAGGCTCTTCCTTTCCTCCCTCTCCCCCAGTCCCCTTAGAAGCCCCCAAGCCCCAGTCCCCCTAAGAGCCGCTACGCAGGCTATGCTTTTCCACTTAGTAATACAAGATCTTCTGTCTAGCAACGTAACAGTTGAAATAACATCATTAAACCCTCAATAGAAAACACCTTACGCGTGGGTGATAATTTCAAGATGCAACTTTGTCTCAGTTTACACTGACAGATCTCAGCATGCGTTAAGCTCCTGACGGAAAGCAAGCATGCCAGCTCAGTGTACGCTTTTCCAAAACGTTTGATTAATTTTTCGACAAGAGCAACATTTCTTGCCCTTTTTAGCAAGAGTCCGTAATAGCGAGGTGTTCGCACTCGAGAGTTGACTACGTTTTGTGCTCGTTGGCACTAGCTTAGCGAAAGCTACAACTAGTAATATATCATTGGCACAGATAACTTATCTTTCAATGAGTATATACATGAAAGGCGAAAGTATTTTGTGTAAGTTTATATCTAAAAGGTTCTCTATTTTGTAATACTAGGGAAAAAAATGAGATCCTTACCAACAACCGAAGTTCTCGGCCACAAAAAGATTCTGAGAAGACTTCTTTTCTCGATCAGTCCATTGTTCTTTGTGGATGATGAATTGTCAGGTTCCCTTGCTCGAAAAATAGACAAGTTGTGTGCAATCTCGTTTTTAGTTAGATGGGACGTGACCAAATGAATTTTTCTGAAAAAAGAAGTGTAACTACAGGGTAAATAGTTAATTCGGTATTTTATAAAGTTTTACAATAGGGGAATGTTTATTACATTCTGTTTCATACGACTTGTGATGAAAAAAAGTACCAAAATATGTTGTAGGAATTGAATTTAAAACTTGGGAAATCTTTTCAAATGAATAATCTTGAAAGCTTTCGGTTCTATACACGTATAGCCTGTAAAAAGATATTGCTAAGAAACTGGCCGTATGCTTATCCAGCAATGAACAGAACATAACATATATATCCACAGTGTCGGCAATCCTTTAGAATGTAGTCAAGTGAACCGCTCTCCACGTGAGTTCCTATATACAGTAGCTTAGTGGGTAGAGCGTCTGACTGGTAATTGGAGGTCTGATCATGGGTTTGATTCCCATAAGGGCCTCGCGAAGAATGCAGTTATATCCTATACACTAGCTAGTAGACTCCAAAAGAAGCCGGTTATAGTTTTCCTACATGTATACAGTATAGGAGAAAATAAATCTCCGTTTTCGAAATTATCCGGATACGTGTGGACGGGGCCTCATTGCGTTTTAAACCCATTTGAATAAACCAACTCAAGCCTAGAACAAAAAGACAAAAAAAAATAGGAATGTGTGATTGTTTCCCTTACTTTGCTAGATACTGAATATTTAAATCTTGTAGTTGAAAAACAAAGGCCCTCGTTGGATAGTCTTTCACTTCAAACACATCTCCACAGATTGGCACAATATCCTGTGAACATTAGAATAGAATTAAGACTATTAACCTCGCTCACATTCTTACAAGCCGCAACTAGAAAGCTGAATTTTGAAGTGATACACACAATTTCATTATCTGTATAACAGATGTCACAACTTTTTCACTCACTCTTAATACACCCTTACAGTAATTACTGACTTTGGAAAGCTATTACGGCGCTTCAGCCGGAGAGAACCTTGTCTTTAAACTATGACTGAATTACAGTACAGACCTCTTAGTGTTCGATAAAATAACCTAGTCAAAAAATAAAAAAGAGGATAATAGAAAAACAAGTACAGTAGTTACACAAATATATATTTTCAAGACGAGTTTAGAATATAAATTTGACGTTTATAACATATAGTTTAATAAAAACATGACTTTCCTTTTCAGTTTTAGGATTTTCTAAGGCTTTTAAAAATGGTAAAAAAACCCAAAGAATTTCGAGTAACCATGTTACAAAAGCAATAATGCATTCAGTACCGAAGGCCATTTTTACCAACTTAGTCATTTGCAAAAACACATGCAGTAAATTGTCTCAGTAATTGCTAATGGTTAGAGTCTGATAACTGAGTAACAATAAAAAATACTTTTAGCTGATCAAACAGCTCTTTTGTCAGCCATGCACTGCTCAACGAATGTCAGAAGTGCATTTTACTCTTGACAAAACGAAGAATAGCCTCTGCAGTGATTGATCAAGTGATCACAATTTTCGTAGAAACGCTACGCATACTGCAATAGTAACCTGGCAGTACATTCAAAGAACCACCTGCCATTCTCTACCGATTGGGGGAAAAAATTCGTGCCAAAAAGCAGCACGGACGTGACGTGTGTACACCACACAATGTAAATACGTTCAAAAACTAATGGCGGGAAAAATTCGCGCCAAAAAGCAGCACGAACGTGACGTGTGTACACCACACAACGTAAACTCGTTAAACCAATCACATGTCATTATATATCGCGTGGCGGGAAAAATTTGCGCCAAAAAGCAGCACGAACGTGACGTGTGTACACCACACAAAATAAACGCGTTAAACCAATTACATGTCATTATATATCGGGTGGCGGGAAAAATTCGCTCCAAAAAGCAGCAAGGACGTGACGTGTACATGTGTCCACCACACAATGTAAATACTTTTAGCCAATCACATGCCTTTCTCTACCGAGTGGCGGGGAAATTTCGCGCCAAAACGCAGCACGGACATGACGTGTGAATAAGCATGACCGCTCTTATTGTTATTTTTATCCTTTGTGGTACACGTTCCCCAGAGTTTTATAATTTATTCGTTTTACCCATTTAATCCATACACTTGAAAAAGGCAGCAGTGTGAGCTGCCGAAAATTTGTGGATAAATATTTTTAAATACAATATACTTTTTATCATGAGGAAACTAAAGAATGTTGTTACGTCCATCAACTTTTTAAAATGTTGTAAGGTTATAAAGTGTCAAATTTGAATTAAATCCTTGAAAATGAAGTCAGGATGACTTTGAAACGCCAGATATTTGCGATAATCTTTATTCTCAATACTCTTACGAAATCTCTATTGTTAAGAACTTTGAAATAAAATCAACACAAATAATTGGCACAGTTACGAATAACTTCTCTAGTTCTGTTAGTAAGTGAAACTAATTATAAAACCTATGAAAAAGAAAGGAGAGGGAATGGGGCGAGAATCGGGATCAAGAACAGACACGTGATTAACTCACCAGGGTTTCCAATGGAGAAGGATACTCGACATACCACACATGGTAATGTAAGTGATTTACTGATGCAAGAGCGCACAAACTGTTGAAACCTACTCGGAATCCCCTACAAGAAAAAATTTAGAACACTTCTGATTCAAGCGCTAATTCGTTGCATGAAAAATGTTCTAAACTGACGCAACATTGCTGAACCTGTTTTATGTAGCCTAATCATAGGCATGTACATATTATATATAACATGTACATATTACATGCCATGTACATATTATATACCTTAAACATATTATATACATTGTATAAAATGGTGCAATGCATGCACTGTATACCAATTTAGTATTAACTCTACCTATGTGATGAGAGTAATGACACTTCCATTCCTAACTCGACAGCTTCTTGTGTGAGTACCTTGAGTAAGAGAGAAACAATTCATTAATAAGTATGTGTTTTCTCAGATAACCTTAGTAACTGAAACCATGATCACGGATCAGAAATATTTGGTGCGAATAACAGTTTTACCTGTGGGAGACAGGAATTAATGTTTGGAACAATCAGCGAGTTTCCATACTCAAGAGGACTGATATTAATTATTATAACATGATTGTCGGAGCTGTGACGATGGCGACAGCAGAGTTCAAGGAGAACCTAGACAGTAATAAAAACATAAAATTCGAATAACTCAGATTATTTCAAAAACCTATATACAGTATAGACCTAATCTGCTGCCCTCAATGTTTTCCCAATACAGTCCTCTTGGGAAATGAGGTTCTTTGTTAAAGCTGAACATTCGTTTGTGCTTTTCTTATTATCACATCTGAAACAAAAAACCTTATATTTCCCAAGAGGACGGTATTGGGAAAACATTGAGGGCAGCGGATTAGGTCTGTTAAGACAATGATGCAGCTGAAAAAATCTCTGTAAATACTGCTTTACATATATAAATATACAAGAAAAAACATGAGCCCGCCCACATATCACACGCAAAATACATATAATCATTGCAATACCTACTGGCCTTGGTTGTTCAAAGGTGGTGGGTAACTTTAACCCTGGTTAAGCCAAGATTCAAAGTAATTAGAGCATTTTCTTACTAGTCAAGGATATATTTACCCTGCATAAAAGTAATGTTCACATTCTCTAAATTCTAAAAGAGACCGGCAACAGAAAGATGGATTAAAATAAATATTAGTATAAATCTACTAGCGTTCTATTACCAATGCTGTTCTCTGATTGGCTACCCTACCCACTATCTATTCGGTGATAGATAGTGGGGAGCAAGTGTCAACGAAATGGCGTCCGCTCCTTTGAGGTTTCGAAGTGATATTTGTATTCAATAGAATTGACAGCCTTTTTTTGAACGACTAGTACATTTCTACTAAAACAATTAGATTATTCGCTCTCGATTTCTATCGCGCGACATAATCTAATTGTTAAATAGAGACCTTATGTAGTGAGGGCAGTAACGCCGACGACGACATGCAGGAACAATAGTAAATACAATAACCACACGTTGGAATGCATCGAGCTGAGCATCTTTACGGAGTTGTCGCTAAAAACAGAACGTGAAAAGACCTTTTTCGGAGTTCTTGGGGCGACGAGGACGTGGAAATAAAAATGTTCTCAGCGTTTCTTTGTCTTCAAGGAGGAACATTATTTTAGCTTGACACGGACAAAACAAAACCCGAGTGATCCGTAGAAACAAGTAGAGTAAATCAGAAAAACATTTTTGTGAGCCGTCGTCCGTGGCGTTGTCGTCTTCGTTGCTTAAGGCCTGGCTAAACTAGTAAACATTGTTGTGGAAACATTGTTACGGAGGCAAATGTTTCCAAGTTTAGCCGCGCGGGAAACGAATTTTGCGCAAACAAATTTTGCTCCTCGCAAACAAAAAATGTTTTTGCCTGAAATCAAAAACATTTTTGTTTACTGGACATGAATTTTGCGTCCGAAACATGTGTTTCCTAGTTTAGCCATGATGAAAACAATGTTGATTAGTTTCCAGTGCTATTCACTCATTAAAAAATGAGATAACCATTTTGCAAAAACGAAAATTTTAGGAAAACATTTCGAAAAACATGTTTTGGGGAAGCAAAACATATTTGTTGTTTTCGGCTAAATGACCACCCCAAATACATTTTGCAGGGGTCTGCTGACACATGGTAGAATTTCACACTGACAGTTTTTTCGCCCTCACTTTACTTTTTAAGTTACTAGTGTTTAGTGTGGATACAGTAGTTAGAGTGTCACCAAGTACCTACAGATATTTTTTTCTAACAATAAAATTATGTTAGTCACATACCTAATAGGTTTTTTGCATCAAAATCTGATGGAATTATGCACCACTTTTGGAGCATATTTAAAGCCACTTTGTGATGTGTCGGCAAGGGAAAACACACCTCGGCACATAGCTCCTTGAATGCACTTACAGTTTAGGATTACTTCTCATCATTATGTGTTAAAATAGCAAGAAAGAAAATCCGAATAGGGAGACCATGATAGTGATTTTCAGTAGATCTAGGTTCGCAATATTTTGGTTTAATTCATACCATCTTCAGGCCATTTACACAACAAGTTAAAAACAGCGCGGGATGCACATACCTTGGTGACACAGGCATCCCTGGGCTGCCCCTCGGCTGTCACATGACATCCTATAGGAAACCCTGTAGAGCAGTACTGCTTATCTTCATCCATAACATCGTAACACCAGGTTACTGGCATGTTGTCAATGATCCTAAAACGTATAAAATTATACATGATATGAAATTTTTATTTTTTGAAAACTAACATTATGTACCCTCACCCATGGATCCCTGTACTACAGATTCCATTCTATTATTTGCTTTTTGTCAATTTTAAATGTACATTGGATTTTACCATTATCATTATAATTTCTCTTATTATTTTTATGACGATGATGATAATGATGATGACGACTGTGTCTATGTATGGATGCCATTCTAAAAAAGGCCAATCTGGGGTGCCTAACATAACCCAGTGGCTCAAATGAAAATCCGCTACAGTTATAGATTATTACTACAAATACAACTACAAAAAATAACCATGCAGGTGGGAACACTAATAAGAGAAATATTAACTGAGTGTGAGGTCTATATGAAAAAATATCAGACCAAAGTCTTGACAGTATGAATTGAGCACAGTAGTTTGTAATATTTTGTTTAGACCCGAGTAAGTGCCCATGCGTGCTTGAGTAGGCACCCAACCCCTTTTCAGATAAAAATTCTTGCACAGGGGTATTTTTCTACAATATATACATAATAAATTCTCATGAAAACAACTATTATATTTTAATAAATACAACAAGAAAAACTGTACTCATGAACATAAAAACATGCTTTTAAAAAAGTTAAAAAAGAAGAAAGCTGCACTTGCATATTGCATTAGCATAATTTAAAACTATATTTATTTGGTAAAAAATTTTGGTCAGAATTCACATCTGCTTTTTTAAC
>JAODFW020953849.1:0-10748 GCA_027575235.2 Palythoa mutuki
CAGTTGTATTATCAGAGTAACTGTATTATAATCTCTGCATGATGATGATTTTTGGTCGAAAACGTTTGGGTAATTGAACCTTTTTATATCAAATATTTTTAGCTTTTTTTATATATTTTTACTAATTTTAGCGAACTCTAGGGCACCGAAGAATCAGTTGGTGTTGTTTTCACAAATACTTCAACGACAAACAATACCAAACCATTTGAGTTTTGATCTCTGTGTAGCAGTTTCCGACGGGACCACATTAGTGATTTTCATTTCAACACATAAATTGTCTAATTCCAAAAGTAAATATGAATAACAATTTACTTGAATTTCTGCAGTTATACATCAAGTTTCTAGAGAAAACTACCTTTAGAAAATTATACTGTTTGTTGTTGTCAAAGCGGTTAGAAGTTTCACGCAACACAAAATGATCTGGCCAAACGTTCGTGGTTCAAATTCTCAGACTTATTCCAGCTTTTCTTTGCAATTGTTACGTTATTTGTTTGCAACTATGATCAACTAGATCAAATCATATATAGACAATATATTTGAAGTTGGGAAAGAAGTAAAAGAATTATTTAATAACATTAAAGGTTATTTGATATTTACGTTGATAATTAATGAGAAAAAGAAAAACGCAGTTCTTTATTGCATTAAAAGAGAAATAGTTATATCATACAGACACATTCTAAAGGTTGTGTAGTCGTAGAAAATTTTTAGTTAAAAAAGAATAAAATAATGCAGTTGTTTCAACTGTTATATTTGTCGTATTCTATAGAACTGTTTGACTTCAGGGATTGCGTGCATGGTCTGGAAAATACTTCCTTTTGGAAACAAAATCCAGGCTTGGAAATCTAATCAGTTTGAAAAATGCACATGAAAACACCTGGAAAACAAAAACATCTAACAAAACATTTACTTATATTGTTTCTTTTCCAACTCCTAATTAATCCACTGATTACAACTTTTTTTTACTACGCAGTGTTTGGAAATTTTCCGCAAGCTAGCCAAACAGCTTGATTCTGGCTTCTGGCGCCATGTTATATATACGGTGGACGTTCGGCTGCAGAACCTTTACCTTCGCTGAAAATTAGTTTGTCGACCTTGAATTGAACTAGTCGCCTGTTTTAGCCTAGTCAAAAGAATAGTAAGAATACAAAAGCTCTTACAGTTTGGACAAGATGCGAGTTGCGAACTTGAAGCGATATCGGGTCGAGATCGAGAGTCGTTTTGTTTTTAGTTTCGGTGATTTTGCGCGGTTATTGCCCAAAAGAATCCTTTACCAGCCGAAAAAGCAAAAGTACGTGTATTTTCCGACATATTTGACATTGGCGACTATGGGCCGTGTGTTCTTTCACGTTGTCTAAAGTCGCACCAGTTTAGTTTGATAGATTCTACCGCTATCTTCAATGGCCGACAAATGATTGAAAGAGGCCAAGTGAAGAGCGTCCAGGTTTCTAGCATACAAAACCAGCGCAAGAGACTGGGACGGTGTTTTGATTCGCTAACAGGTGATTGTGACAGAGCGCGTCTTTTGTTACAGAACGATCACAAAGGCCTGTTGATAATTGTTGCAGTGAGCCAAAGAAGAAACATTCAGATTTCGTTCGCTCACATTGACCAAAACAATGCTCCCCGCTTCGTGTATTATACCGTCTTCCACATTCAGAATGGCAAACGATCTTCGCCGGATTCTTGGAGTAAGCAAAGTTATGTTCGATAACAGAAACTGTGCGATATGCCTAGATGAATTTGACGAGCCCAAGTGCCTTCCTTGTGCTCACAGTTTTTGTTTAGAATGCCTCGAAAAGGCAGTGGATGGCTCGACGATTCGGTGTCCGTTATGTCAAAAGGAATGCGAAATTCCTAATGGCACCGTGGCAGAACTGCCGATCAACCCTGTGTTAGTTCAACTGCTCGACAGTTCGCCTGGCTCGGGATCTAAACAACGCATCAGAGAAAAAGTTAAAAAATGTCGCGATGAAGTGGGGAGTTTTTGTTCTGACAGGTACCAGGCTTTCAAACAAGAAAGTGAAACAATACGCGAAAACTCGGACCAGAGGAAGAAAGAAATTCACCAAGCCGCGGCAAGACTGATCGAGGCCATTAAACAGCAGGAAGAAAACCTCTGCGCCGATGTCGATGATTTTGAGAAACGTCAAGAAGAAATACTGCGAAATAAGTGGACAGCAATCGAAGGATATCAAAATAGCTTTGAAAGGGAGGCGAGCCGTATCGAGGAAACGTTGAAAAGGCTGGACAAAGGAGCTATTCGTAAGCAAAGGCAAACCTTCACACGACAGCTAAAAGAAGCAAAAACGAACTGTGCAAAGGAAGTAACCACAGAAGGCGAGTTTCAGGTTTGCAGGGCAAAGTTCGTTCCATGGGATGATGTTACTAACAAAATCATAAACAAAAACTTTGGGATTCTAACATTTGATACAGATAAGAAAGGAGTTCGAAAAGCTTTTGATAGCTTTAGAAGTCGCCTTCCTTCGCGAGATTCATTTTCCAATTTTAGATCTGTGTCAACTGATCCAGATGATGGGGAATCGTCGACAAGCAAGGGCACAGATAGTGGAACCTAAGACAGTGTTCTGCATTCAGTTAACAAATATTTCACATTATAGAGCAGTATAGATTTTCTGCTCTGAATTTTGAACAAAGCTATTACTGAAGAGTGTTATTTGGCGATTGCGATACCAAAAGTTGAAGATTTTAAACAAAAAGAAAGGAACCAATATTGTTTGTCTTCACTGCATTGTTTGAAAGATGTCAGATGTCAAAAATATTCCAGTTTTAACTTGGTTTGTTTTTAAAGGATCAGATCACCAGCTAAAGAATTGAATCATTCATTTTTTGTTATTTTTGTCTTCCGCCCAACGAGGAGATACGAATAGCTAACGGTTACGTGTCAGTTTTGACAAAATTCACTCATTCATCTTTTGTCAAAAGCAGGAAAAGCGAGAACAAATGCTGCGAGAACAAAAAACAAATTTTCAAAACACATTTTTTTCTCATTGTCCGCTTTGCATAATTAAAATGTTGAATACAAAGATTTCTAGATCTACTCAACGTTTTCGCCTTTATGCAGTTTTTATGTTATTCTAACAACGCATTTTAGTGTCTCAGACTTTGACCAAAGTACATTGAAATGAAATTATAAAAAGAAAGGCATTTTTAAATGACCAGAAACAACATCATTAACATTATAAATTTAAATTTTGATATTCACGTGATAAATTTGACATGGACTTTGTACAATAAGCTATGAAATATTACGAAGAAAATATAAAATAGATAAGAAAAAAACTGCAAAAGACGATACTGACTGAGCTTGAGGTTTTGCATTAATATTTGCTAAGTAATAAGGGTAGCTGTAAATAAAAAAAATATTTGAAAATACATATTACGGATAGTTTGTTAACGATTTTGTTTGTTCTTGTTGAAAAAAGATTTTTGAATGAAGAAGTATTTTGTTGCTGCTGTAATATTTTAGTAAAAAGTAGTTTTATTAAAATTGTATTAGCTACAAAATAAAAGAAATAAACTTTAAAACCTACTGTGTCGATTCATTTGCTCTCTTCTTTGGGAACACAAATTCTAAAAATTGTGAACGAAGGTGTTAAGGTGAGAATTTTGAAAATCAGCTTTTGATTAACATTACAAAAAAAATAAATGTATGTATTCTATTTAAGAAATGGATTTTTTTCATTTCAATAGTATTTGCGAGTTTTCTTTTTACCCAGAACATTATCTTTCTAACAAATCTCTTTGTATTCGAAACTTTAAAGAATAAATTAGCGACGATTTCTTTTTTTTTATTATTATCTCAAGACCATTCATTACCAAAACAGTCTCGAAGTTTGACAATCACAAATATGTCTTGCCATATTTCATTTCTAATCTATACTCATGGCGAATTTTGGAAGAATTTCACTATTCAAATTCATTTTCTGACCAAACGTCGTTTTTTCAAAGAAGCTGCAATTTCTGGAATTTGTTCTAAAGTGAGCACAAGTTTGAGGCTGACTGACGTGAGTCGTTATTAAATGTCAAAATTGAAACGATCCTGATCATTTGTTTTACATCTGATCAAAAATCATCCACTTACGTAATACAAAAAAGATTTATTCGCTTTAGAAACTGCTTTTGCCCAATTACCGGCTGTCATTAGTTGCAAGTGACCACTCTCTTCTATCGTTGCAACAAAATGTTTTGAAGATTTTTTTTTTCAATCGTGGTGAGCAAAATACCTGTTTAGTTTACGCGAAAGACTTTACACGTGAACTACGGAGACGTTTTTGTCATCTATAAAATCTGCATTTCAATACTACCTGTTTTTTTTAAGAACCAGTTAACTTGGCTAAACCTTATTGTTCTTAATTTTCCCGACAACTTGAGGTTCAGATGTTTTTTATTGTTTCTGGATTGCTTTCACTGATAACTGAAGAATGATAAGTGGCCATTGTTCTTCGGCCAGGAACTGACGCGCAAACCTGCTTTGTTTGTTGTCAAAACCTTACAAGTTGGCAGTCCGCTGTGGTAGACAATTTAGAGGTCAAACACTGATCTTTATTCACGTTACAACCTTGAATATTCTTAATTTTAAGGCTAATTTAAGCCGTGTGGTTTTTTATAAACTTGTTCTTTTTTTGAGAAAAAGTCTCAAGCTAATGGTTTTTGTATTGTTAATAAGTACGACAGATTATATAGAGTTCTTCACTGACAATATAACGGTTTTCCTGAACTGAAGGCCAATCTAAAGTACTTTTTCCTTGCCAAAGGCAAAGCTGTCAATATCGAAATCATGAATTTCATTTATACCGCTTGGAGGTTTTAAAAGCCCGTTTCAAACCTGGAAATTTTCATGTGCCCAACCTAATGTAAATAAAGTAGAACAGTTGAATTTGCTCGTCAGAATTACACTCGGCACGCACTAAAAAGTTTGAGCCGGCTTTCGTCGAATGTGGCTATGTACTTCTCCTCTTAAATCTGCCAATACTTTGCTCAATCTAAAATGAAACTTCCAAAAGTCAAGGTTTCCAAAAATTTGTCATTAAAATCAGCAGCGGCTATCGTAATATTTGTTAGCGATATGCTGTTAACCAAGCTGCCATGGCCGGTATATGATGCAATGATCTCAGAATTGCAGAAGTTTGAATCACATGCTGGTCATGATGCAGAAATATGTTGGCTCCTGAGATGTCGAGCTGCTTCAATGACACGCGACAGCTGAGTGACTAATTTACAGCGAGCAAACTCAATACACGGCTTTTTTCAATATAAGAACATTTTTGTAAGAACAACAATAAACTGACAAGCTTAGGCTGAGGCTTAATAAGTAGGATAACAGCATAAAACAAAAAGATTCACTGTAAAGACTGCTCAACAAACATTGAAGGTAGTTTGCCTCTAAATTCAGCCATACAATACATGTGTGGCGCAAGGCATTTCATTTTCCAATACTTTGTTTTATTATGTTTTTTCTTCAATTAAAACCGCCCACAGAAATAAGAACAATTTATAAAGAACAAATCGAGTATGAAGTCGCCAAAAAATTAAGAACAATGAGCCTCAGCAAAACTTACTGGTTCTTATAAAAAAAAGCCGTATTCCGATTGCACAACACAGTGAGACATGGCAAAACATCCGGAGTATAATTAAAAATTTAACTCACGAGAACGTTTTTAAAATGTAAACTTTTGATGAAAGTTGTCTCTTTTATGTTAGTTTTGGCAAATTTTGTCATTTGCGTGACTCAGATAAATAACGCGCTCATTTCTGTTATTTTTTCAAATTGTCTTGAAGCGTCTGTTAATGATCAGTTCGAGCGCGAGTAAGCTAGATTTTTAAAATTATAATAAAAAGTTGCGCATTTAAAATTTAAACGGTAAAATGTTTTTTTTTCCCCTTGAAAGATATTTAGGTTATATCAGAGTAACGCGGCAAGCACTGCATGTGCATGACATATCTTGTTATAATTTGATGCACAACTGTAATCTTGGGACAACTGAAGTGACCGATGCTTCTTTGCTTTCCTGTTTTAATGAGCAGTTGTCTCGTTAAACTTGAAAAACAAGAAAGGGGACCACGTTTCCAAAAATAAATATGATCAAAAATCACAAGACATGCACATGCGTACTAATGACCAACTTGCTGAAAATAGCCACTGAGAGCGGGCACTAAGAGCTCATGGGTAGTGGGCCACCAATCTTGGGGGTCATTCCTTTTTGTATAAAGCTATATCTGAAAAAGACGAATTTTAAAGAAAAATACTCAGGCTCTCTAATGTATTGTTCAACACTATTTTAAAATTGTTTTTGGTACTGTACATACGTACAGTCTGCTGAGAATCGAATGGAATTCGGCAGGTCTCTTGGGATATTCTACTCACAAATGTCAGTTTGGTAGTTTCAGGATAGTAAAACCGGACTGTTTTGGTTAGACCAGCTACACTTACTTTTATGTTTTTATAGCGTATTTTTTAAGCAAATAAATAGGGTCGGTCGTTCGGGGAAAAAATTAAAAAACAAAATCGTCAAATTAGTCTTTGCGAGTATAAAATGATTAACGAATCAAAACTTAATGCTATATAAGCAGTTTACATTGTGATTTTAAATTGCATAACTTACATTTTACTGGTAGTAATACGTCAACTTCCCATGCATTCTCGCAAAATTAGTGTGCAATAATACTGATGTATTCTCGTGGACATGTTACGTACAAAATTATGATTTTCTTGGGCCATAAAATAAAATCAGCCTGTATCAGCGTGTTATTTACATACGTTAATAACTGTTTCTTAATTTTATTTTTGCAAATTTCAAAAATTTGGGGCTGATAGGACGGCTGTAAACATACAAATAAGTGGAAATGGCCTTTCGTTTCACTGACGACATTATGTGTAAATAATATAACACACATGTAAACATTGATGCGTTACAATTTGTGTCAAGGGAATACAAACAATAGTTCCTTTGCAGCAACTGGTCACGTGGTACAAAAAACGCCATATTGGGACACAACAGAATGTACTAAACTTCACTGGCAAATGTAAGACAAAGAAAAATCACACTTTTCTTGTTAATTGTGTTTTGGCTTGGAGTCTAGCACGTTCTTTGCGTCCCAGTTGATCATTATTAGTACCACGTGACTCATTGCTGCAATGGGCCTGTTCGTAATGCATGTGGGATGTGGCTGAGTGAGAAAGTTAAAGACTGGCCTGCTCATAATCTAATAATTTGCATTCAAGCTTAGAAAGTGAAATTCATGATAAAAAATATTCAAACTTTTGTCTTTTAAAATCATTTGTCACTTCAGGGAATATTTTCCGAAATTACCGACAATTAACCAGTCGCCCTGGCCCATACAACTTAAATGTACTGGGAACCTACCGTCCAGATCAGTTCAAACAAACAGCGCGAGGAAATTATTTTTAACGTTGGTCAATAGGCTTGTCCAATGCTGAGGACGAATTCACGAAGCCTTCCATAAATCTGAGAAGCGTACACTTTGGCCATTGCAGTACTGAATCACCGTCTATTTACGCGACACACCTTCACTTTCATGGTCCGTAATTTAGCAGAGTATTAGCATAATCATAATAATACTGTCAATTCTCCTGTAAGTTTTGGGTTACAGATCTACATGCAAATGAAGGTCTACACGCCCTTAACTTCAAGGCCGGTTGCCGCAATATAATTGGCCGATACCGTCGACAGATCAAGTATATCCTATTCCAGAA
Organism: Palythoa mutuki; assembly: GCA_027575235.2. NCBI lineage: Eukaryota > Metazoa > Cnidaria > Anthozoa > Zoantharia > Sphenopidae > Palythoa > Palythoa mutuki. The sequence goes on from JAODFW020953849.1 coordinate 7,736, forward strand.
ACTAGCTGATCTGTTAACCAAAGCTTATTAATTATTTCGAAAAATCTATTCCATAGATTTTAGAATCTGGTTTGTTATCAAAAATCTAGTTTAATGTTTTTGTTTCACCAATTCACAGTTTTAAGGCTTCACATCATACTTCATCTAAACAAATGAATATCTTAAATGAAAACGTCCTCGGATACTAGTTGTAGAAGTTTCTCAGGCCTGTTTAAAAACTTTGCTTTTTGCAGTTAGTATTTACACATGCAAATTTTCGAATTATGACAAATTTACCCGCAAACTTTATCGTATAAAATCCTATAGTATCTTAACTATTTCGTATTGTTTATCGAAAAAAACTACAATTTTAAATCTATCTTCCATCTGCATTTACGGGCCTCGTGGAGATTAATTCGCGCTGTCAAACCTGGAATCTCTGTGTATGCGCAAGCAATACTGGATAAGAAAATATAAAAATATGTGGTGTTAGTTGTTCTTGCAATTATGACAACTATTTCCGACAATCTGTGAGCGAAGTCCCTACTTGACGATGTCAGTTCGCTTTTACGAACAATATTCATAATCAATGGGCCTGCATGTAGCTTTTTACTTAGTAGAGTCGATCGGTTAGAAACTTATTGACTTTCTTTGACTTTGTTACATGTTTTTCTTCTCCTTTTCCCTTATGAATTATTACGTTACCTGCACAGATTACAAAAGGCTTTGAGATGTAAATGAGCAAACGTACCCATGTAGAACAAAAGATTATAATCGTAACCCTGCACATGCACAATATGAAACAAAGAAACATTGAAGTCTTTGTAGTTTGCTAAGTTTCCTCAAATCCACTCTAAAAACTTTGCATTTCAAAAGTGAAGAACTTCCTGAACTGAATCACTCGTTTTCTTTACAGCCCGCGTTTTTACACTTGCTACGGCAGCCAGTGGACCAATGGCGATGGTTGTCAGTGTATTTTACTCGAATTGCGCGGCAAATGTTTTTCAAAAAAAAAACCAAGTACTGATATGAGGCCGTATTATGCATACGTCACGACTTATGAACGGTGTGAAGATGACTGAAGAATAATCAATCTCTCTTTTTGATTTTCTAGTACCACAATTAATTATAAAAAAGATGATGACAGCAACTTTGCAAGAAGTTCCGCCGACAACCATGCAATTCACAGATCTCACAACATTATATTCTTACAATAAAGAATTTTGCAAAATACAGTCTGTGTATTTGCTTTATCAACCTTACAAGCTTCCTTCGCGCTGAAAAATATGATTACTGGCCCCTTCAAGGAATTGCCCCGGGGTCATCATTTGTCAGGTCACATGAGTACATTATTCTCCCAATGAACGTCTCAACAAAAACACAAACAATATTTACTGGAGCTTTCTTTATTCTTTTTATTTCCTATCGTGCAGAACGTTTATATGGGGGGCAACTGTCATTTATGGTTAAAATTCGCTGGAGGGATAAAGACTGCCATTGTTTCATCACTTAACCGTGTGGATGGATTTTTTATTACTTTTCAAAAGTGACTGCGTCCTGCTGTTGGAAATTCCGGTGATCGCGGGCTCTGCCAAACCTCGGTGAAGGGTTACCTTGGCAACTGGTAGTCACATCCCCAACGAACCTACGGCTAGGTGCTGGGCAGTAGGTGTACTTTATACATTTGGGTTCAGTGATCGGCACCATCGCCGCCCTTCTTGACGACGGGGTTTATTTTTAACTCGAATGATGATGAAACGGAGGGAGAAAATAGACACATACATCTTGTAGCGAGTGATTCTCGGGAAAGCATTTATCCGTCACTCTGGTCCGTTCTTGTTAATCTCATTGCTGTACATCCAGGACACGTATGAAGAGACTCATGGATGTAGTTATCACAGTCAAGACAGAATGTTTGAGAGCAGTGAGGACAAACAAAAGCCTGCAGAAGCAAACTCGGCACATGAATCAACCAAGCCGTAACTTGAGTTAGTACAGTACTAGAAAAACATGCAAACTAATGAAAAATGAGAAACATCGTTCGATTAATAAAAAAAAAAAAACCATCTTTAAGCGTACTTGACCTCAAAAAGCTTTTGTTATACTGAAATTCTATGCAAATTCTAGGTTCGAGCTTTGAAAAAATTTACTAATTTAGAATTTTCCCCTTTGCTTTATGGAATGTAAAAACACAACCTTGTTTGCTCTTCACCGAGTTTTTGGTTGCCTGGGCACAAAATGGTTGATGACGTCATAAAAGTGCATTCTTGTCTGGATGTCAAGCAAAGCTTGCTGTGATAAGTTGCGGTGCAAAGTATTTTGCCCGAAGTAGCGACAGGAAAAATCACTCCAGCACTACACGTGTTCAGCACTCATTGTTTGCTGAGGTTGACTCACGCCACAGGCCTTGTTTGTACCCAGCCTCCACGAGCGCGGCCAAGGGTTGAAAAAGGCGCAATATCTATACTTTTAAATGCCAAAAAAAAAACTAGGATAGCAAGGTTTTTCATTGTTCATCTTATCTTTTCTAATGTTAACACCACATTGTAGCTCTTGGACTAAAAAGCAAAGTTTGGGGTCATTTGGGCTTTAAACAATATATCAATTTATAAGTCAATTCGGTCAATTAATTATTTAATTATTCAGAGAAAAAGGTATAACGTTAATTATGTTTACTAAGAAAGTGTTATAACACTTAAAAGAACAGCGCGTCTTCCTGACTCTAAATAATGGAGTTACATAAGGCAGAGTTAGTGGCTGATACGGTCCCATCAAAAAGAAGCTACATTTAATACAAAAGCCTTACCACTTTCTCCGTCAAGGGTATTTGACATCCTTGGCACAATCTGAAATAAACCAGATTAACAATACTGAAATACGGTGTAAATATAAGCCTGTTTTTATTATTATTATCATCATCATCATCATCATCATCATTATTATTATTACTATTATTGTTATTATTATTATTATTATTTTGAATTTTAATCACAGCCTTCAAAGATCACATGTGGCCGGCTTTTTTCTCCTTAAC
>JAODFW020953953.1:0-10747 GCA_027575235.2 Palythoa mutuki
AGACCTCTCAAGTCTCACGATTTTGTTGTGAGACTCACGGTTTTCAGTTCAATCTCACGACAAGACAGACAAATCTCACGATAAATAGTGGCGCAAGCTGACAGAACTAATTTTTTGTTTTATAATTTCATTTTTGGCGTTTCTTGCACCAATTCTGTGTGAATCCGCAATTAAACTTAACAAACTGTTACCCAGCTATTCAGTCCATGATGGACTATCCACTATGACCATAAATAGAGCACACTTGTTCCAAATTAGGTCATCATTACCAGTCTCTTGTATAATGCTGAGCATTGAAGCTGTCAAAACAAAGTTGTATTTCTGTGTTGTTAAGGTCCACACATGTTTTTTAAATAAAAGTAAATTATAAGCAGGAAAAAAGACTTTCTCTGAATCAGAACCTGTGTTTACTTGGTTTTGTCTGCCAGTCGATCAATCTCCAGATTTTTACTGAAATCTCCAGATTTTTTTGCATCAGTCTCCAGATATTCGGTGTTTTGAGGTTGAGAGGTCTGATACAATATAAATTTACTATAAAATTGTAACAAAAAAGTTTGTTCACAGAGCAACATTATGGAAAATTAATTTTTCTTGACAGTATAGGAGAAACATAATTTATCATTTATATTAATTTATGTTTAAATTAGACAGTGGTATACCAAACACATACACAGACCACATGCCCATGGATACACAACAACTAATATATTACGATTGCACAAGTTACTATACCCAAACTCCTCTAGAATACAAGTGTTTGCTAAACTTGCCTAAATTTTGCGTCCTGTAATTTTGTTTAGTTTAAACAGTAAGTGCCCGTAAAAACTTCTCTCTCTTCAATAGTCTTCAATAGAAGATCAACCACTTTAGTTTCTAAAGACTCTAATGGCTAAAGTGTAAACATAAATAACAGAAATCGCCTCCACTGCAACATGCTTCAAAGTGAAAAGATGGCACTTTGTCGAACTAAAAATGAATTGTCGCTGTCGCAAATTGTCGCTTTTTTCTGTTCAGTTCTGTCGGCTGTCAGTATTCTAGAACAAGATTGTTGCCACATTTCTTGCAAATTTGGTGCGATGTTGCATGTTGCCAAAACCCCTTGGAAGGCCCCATTGTCCAGACATGCACATTTATTAGTTGACATGACTGATAGCAGACAAAGCCCAAGTTCAGCATGACAAAAAACCTTAAGGTATGTGTAGCACAATGGAAATGGTGGTAAATCAAAAATAACAAAGGTAGGCAAATCCGTGGTGACTCCCTGAACTTCTTCTGAAACTACTTATAAAAATTACTTTTATATAGAAAATATCTAGATGTACAGCGCTCTGAACTCTAGAATTTAGCACTATAAAAGCCTTGTTTATCATTATTATTTTTATCTAAAAACATATTTCGCAAATACAACTTAATCCAAACTAATCCAAAAAAAGAAATTAATCTTTATCACAATTTTGTGTCCCTTTAATAAACAAATTTATTTGAAAAAAAAACAGCATATAATTTTATCATAAAAAGTTTAACTTCAATGCTTGGCAATTTTCTCTTTTTGATATTGTGTAGAAAATGCCCCCAAAGCTCTTCTTTCGGGGGTGGAGTGTATTCTACACATTATCATGTGCAGAATATACCCCACCCTATGCTCCCCCAAAAGGCTTTTAGGCGGTATATTCTACATAATATCTGAAAATAGTATATTTGTTTTAGAAAAGTTATGTCAGAAGTGTATCACAAACATGTAGTATGTGATGTGTGTCCATGAACTGTAGGATGTTATGGGTATAAATAATAAACTGCAGATTATATGAGTGTTCAGCGCTTCTCACCTCTCTCTTGGCAATATTCATTTCACATCCATTTGTACACATGACAGGAAATCCAGTGCATTTTGTTAGGTGTTTCTGAATGAAAAAATACAACTTGTTTCAGCAAGTTTCTTGTCCACAATTCTAAAGCAGCTTGACATACTAAAATACTTAAATTGTAATGTATGTGAAAACTTTTTTCTGGCAAAAAAAAAATTAAAAAAACAAAAACTAAATGTCAAAATAGAGTACTGTACCTCGATTTTTCTGCTTGTTATCATACTAGGGCAGTAACTACATTTTACTGGTCGCCACTCACAGTTCCTCACATGGGCTTGAAGATCTTTTCTGAGAATGATGGACCAGCACTTTGAAACAGTACATCGCACTGGCTGATAATCACAGATAGTCTGCAAGTGTTTCTGCAGAAAAATGGATTTAGATGTCAGAACAACCCTAAAAAGAGTAAAAGTTAATAAAAGATTTTAAACGAAAATTTATTTAGCACATTAACCATGCAAGAAAATATACCTCTACTTCGCTGAGTTCTCCAACCCACTGACAGCCACGTGAACTGTGCTTGCAATTGGCTTTCACACTGGACATCTCATTCTCTGGTGTTTTGTTTTCATTTGTCTGAGAACAGGAAGTAAAACTCTGCACAAGGCTGCGATAAAGCTCAAAGTATTAAGTTCAACTCACAATTATGGCACTAAAACACAAACCCAAACCTGGGTGGGATGGGGTACATATAAGCTTTCAATTTGTACTTTCTCCAATTTTGAGGTAGTTTTTTCAGTTTCCTTTGACTTACTAAAATATTCTTTTTTTTGTGCTAATAGTTTACATTGCATCAAACACAAAATAGCTATCGATCTGTAGTGTTTGCTTTAAAAATACGAGGAACAACAATTTCTTTAACATCTTACACCTCCATAAGTTAGTTGCCTCAAAACGTTTGACATAATTCTTATGCCTATGGCTATGGTTAGCTATATTGGCGCCAATACTGTTCTGACGCAATTTTTAGATATTTTTATTCTCAAGCTCTCTAAAGCACCGCTATTTCCCTTCTTTTCAATATCTCAAACGATACAACTTCGTTCTGAGTTCACGAAATGCGGTGATGGAGAACACTGCACTAAAAATAATGATAAAACAGTTGTCTTAATTTATTATCGTACCTTCATATTACCTTCGTAAACAGAACTTCTCGAATGTTCCTCGCTGCAGTAAACAAGGAAAATATCGGTTTACAAATCACGGCCTTACAGTTACTTTCATAAATAACATCTTACAATCCTCCTTTAGAGGCAGTCTTTACCTCGCTTTTTGCTTCTCCGAGCACGATAAACCAGTTTTAATTCGAACTCCACCATAATCACACGCTTCGGCTTTCACAAAGTCACGATCACATGCTTTTATAAAGTGATTCGGTAATGAGCTCAAACTTTTATAACCTTGGATACTGCGAAAATTATAATTCAAGTTTTCCTTATTCCAATCGAGGGCAATAAAAGCAATAGGCTTTTGATAAAGAAAAGTTTGGTTTTCAAGTGTGTTCGTTGCGTTCTCTTCGCCAACCATTTTGTACGCTGTTCAGTTGAGCTTCCCGCCAAAATATTTTCATCCAAACAAACTCACGGCGGGAATGAACAAAAAAAAAACACAAGAGGGGAAGGGTGCGGATAAATTCGGTACATCAGAAAGATATTTTTTGGTATCTTACACTAGTTACAAAAGCATATTACGTTCCGATATATTTTATTAAATGATTGGCCTATCCAAAATAATCAGAATTTTTAGGAATTTTCTACTCTCACCCGAAAACTTACAAGATTGATCTTCCCAAAATTGTTCAAATATGACCATTTCAAACAATAAATTACAAATAATTTATGGAGATAGTTTGCCTATCCATACCTGTTTGCGTTATCAGAAGGCTCAAAATTTGTCTGCAAACGAATTCTGCATGTTCTAAGTCAATCTTTAACGAAATCTTTTAGTTTTCTTTCGAGACGGAGAGCTGTGTATAAACTGTATAAGACATGGCTCTGTGTCGTCTGAAGTCGCTTCCGAGTTCTTGAAGTTGAATAACTTAGATGCTTTGACGCATGCTATTGTTTATATTTTTGGGCATTTGCATACCATAACCTTGTTAGCTCGAACGCTTCTAAACTTCACTTAAAGTTGTATGCAATAGCAGCACAAAAATTTGCTGATTGATAAACATACGTACACAGAAAAAAGTTCTTGCCGTCGGTTAGTTGGCGTGATGTAAATAATTTGTTCTCGTGTTTCACTTGACTTGGCGGGTCTTCGTGTCTGGCCTGCTGTTCTGACACGCAATGCGCAAAAACGTCTGCGCATACAGCCAGCTGTTGTCTAGGTAACTAGGAATTGCTTGAAATAAGAACCAACGTAGCTGGCAAGTTATTGTGTCTTTTTATTTTGAAGTTTTGGGGATTTAGATAAGGACAAACACAGTAAAAACTCCAGACTTCATAATTTAACCGTGATTTTAGACTATTTAGCTATTTAATGGTTCTTAATTTTTTTAAATAAAATACTCATTTTTTGTAAGTCGGTGTCCTGTTATTTAATATCCATACGACACATTTCGAACAACCCGTTTGTTCATCTTCAGAGACGAGGGTCTAGATGGAAGCCGGAGGTGGGGATGGAAGGGTAGTTCCTATGATGGCCTATAGCTGCCATTCGAGAACTTGACAGTTTTCGTACTTTTTCCGGCTTTTATCTAAAGTACGTAAATTGTTAAAACCTCGAATAATAGCTATAGGCATCTGTATAACAGTCAACAGTAAAAAGTTTTACTGTTTCATAGAGTTCAGTTAACAGTGAAATGTTTGGCTTTTAAACAGCTAACATTTAAATTTTCTTTGTGAAGATCAGAATGAAAGGTTACAGAAATGATTTCAAATCTTGATACTGCTCATTGAAGTTAAGGCATGGCTCTCTTTTGGTTTTATATAAAAAATGCATTAAAAATACTCTTACAGTTACGCCTCATAAGTTTACTCAGTTTCCTGATAAGCTGGTAGGATCATTGATATTGGCAAGTTTAACCTTTCCCATTTTTTGGTTGAACGGCGGCGTGGTTGGCGCAGTGGTATAAGATCTCTGCGTTCTAACCACAAGGTCCCCCGTTCAAACCCCGGCTCAGCCCAGTGTTGAACATTTCGGTGTAATCTGCTTTTCCGCCAAAGTTGGCTCAGCTTTCCATCCTCCCGAGGTCGGTAAAATGAGTACTCAGCTTCTGCTGAGGGCTAACCTGCGATGGATTGGTGTCCTGTCCAGACTCTCATCCGCTTAACACTACAGAAACCGGAGAGCTTCAAAGCACCCGCTCCAATGGGCCATTTGGGGTCGTATAACAGGATTTAGGTTATTTAGCTAACTTTTAAAGTATATTATAATAACAAACTTAAATCAATGATAAAACTCTCAGAATTGAATATTGGCAAACAAATTAAAAAAACTGAACTGCCACTTCAATTACAGATATAAATATTGTTTCTTAGTATATTTGTAGTCTCTCTGCCTTTATTATTCCAAACTTTCAACTTGTACAAAAGCCTAAAAATAGTTTCAAGTTCAACTTCAAGTTTATTGTAATTTTACGCCTTTGAATAAAACAGGAAAGAGAGCGATTATGTCTCGTTCGCCCACATGAAGTTTGTCTGTTTCAATTCGGTTGTGCATGATCCTTGATATAACCCCCACACTGAAAAACCTCAATTGATATCTATAACGTATTGACACGCAAACTGCCGTAGGTTTCTTTGCAATAGAAAGTAAATTTCACCGACTGAGACGAAACGAAATGAAACTGAAGTGATCATAATCACTAGATAAGAAGTTGGTTTGTTTATGTGTGAATTGTTCAGATGAAAGCACAGTGCCTTAAAACATCGTCCATTGCGATAACTTCCGTTCTCATAAGGTACAGCGACACGGAACGGCAAACCATAACTTTTTTCTCAAGTTCCTGGCATATGGCCCCTCGACGTTCGTCATGTTTGCATATAGCATTTCCATCTCCAATTTTACAACCCAGTTGACTTGTGGTAATTTCTGTCTTCGAATGATTACTTTCTTGTCGTGGATTTAAGATGCTAGCGCCCTTTTCTATAGTGTTTCCTTCTCCGTTTTTATAACCCGGTTGACTTGTGGTAGCTTCTGTCTTCAAATGATTACTTTCTTGTCGTGTATTCCGCAAGATGCTAGCGCTCTTTTCTATAGCGTTTCCATCTCCATTTTTACAACCCAGTTGAGTTGTGGTAATTTCTGTCTTCGACTGATTGCTTTCTTGTCGCGGATTTAAGATGCTAGCCCTCTTTTTTATAGCGTTTCCTTCTCCGTTTCTACAACCCGGTTGACTTGTGGTAATTTCTGTATTTGACTGACAACTTTCTTGTCGTGAATTCAAGATGCTAGCGCCCTTTTCATCAGTATCTGTTTGAGCTGAGTGATATTCGTCCCTTCCGCTCTTGAGAAAGTGATATTCGGTCAATTTGTCTGATTTTCGTTCTGTTTTCTCTTTGTTACTGACAGTGTTTTTATCTCCACGATGCGGGACGTTCCAAGATTTCCTCGATGAAAAAGGAAATGGCATATTTTCTAACCAAAAGACGCTTCACTGACTAATGTATGTGCGGCGAAAATAGGTTTAAAGTCAAACGAACGAACATTAAATTGAAATACACTCTCCTGCAATATCTAATTTTTGTGACGCACTAGGTAACAAAAGTATTGGTTTAATCATTTATTTCCAGTTTTGTTGTGTTTTAAAACATCATTAATATTTTTTGAGATAGATGCAAAAAATTGTTCCTTATCCAAAATAAGCATCCGGTACAATCTACAAATCTTTTATTTCGTAGGAAATTGTGATAAAAAATCGGGCTCCATTGTTTCATCTGTGTTGATTGCCGCACAATAATTTCAAAACTGCTGATTTTTTGCCGGAACCCGGAAACTCGCATGCTTTGCCGAAAAAACTTCTGTTCGTCCTGCTAATTGTTGTGCCTGATTCTACAAAAACAACTTTCACAACTCCGAGACTGGAGTTGACTAATAGATCAGACAACAGTTAATGAACGTTAGCGATGCATACGTACTTTTGCTCTTTGTTTTCAAATTTGAATTCGCATCGGTGTTTTTTTTCGTCCATTTTTTTGCCGAAAGATGATTTCAGTGCACACACTGATGAAAATAAATTATAAATTCTGGAAATTGTTGTTAAAACCTAAAACCGGCTGCATATATAAACCATTGTTGAAGTTCAATTCAGAGATAATGGTTTATTTTACACCCACTTTGAACCACCTGCCGGCTTAAACCCATAAAAAGATTATTGCTAATTATCAAAACGACTTCGAAATAAATAAACAAGTTAATAAGAAAAAAAAAAACAGTTTTTCCATTGTACTTTATCTATTGAATATTTTGGTGCAAAATGGCTAGTAAGTGGTGATTTAGGACTGAAACTAAAAAAAATTCTTGATATTTCCCAATTTTTTTGGTTTGATTTTAAGAGCTTTGGATGGAGCAGAAAACGAGCAAGAATTCCGAGAAAATCGACTCAAATTTAAAATCCACGCTTATCCGTCTCTTCTGGGAATTGCGTACCGCCGTTGTTATAGTTAACATAGCTCAACCAGTTTCTTGTTACGTCATCACATTTATTTTGCAACCTGTCACGAACGGCTTGCATCTGGCAAGTATTGTTTGTAAGTGTTTTTACAAAATATTTTTCACCGCAGAACTGAAGCTCCCGGGTTGGTATCATTTAGTCAGAATGGAGGGTACAGGCAAGCTTCTAAAAGAAACTAGAAGTGGAAAATAAATTCACGCCGATCGCGAAACGCCAAAAGTTTATGAAGCACTGACACATATTTTGCCTGCTGATCAGTGGTGGATTCCAACACCTACTGAAGCATTAAAAAAAACAATTATAATGATAATAATAATAATTACAATATTATTTAACTGTTTACCTACATTAACACCTAAGGCGGTTTGTCATCTTAGGGCGTCTGTACATGGAGGTGAGGTACCACGGGGGGCCGGGGTTACCCGCTTGACCGTGGTGAAAATTTACCCGTGTTTACATGAAGTTTTATGACCCCGGGGAGGTGAGGTACCTCACCTCTCATGTAAACACAATCAAAATAAAAAGAGAAAATGTATGACGAGCCGAGTTACCCCACCTCACCGGCTTACCCCACACCCCCGTGATACCTCACCTCCATGTAAATAGGCCCTTAGTTCCGTGAGGAGACCCTTTTCCTGTTAATTGTCTAGGTATATCTACACCATTAACATGAAAAGAGTCTCCTCACGGAACCAAGATGAAAAACCGCCTTAGGTGTAAATCCAGGTAAGCAAAATGATGATTGTTATCATTTCGTTGTTTTTGTATCCGCGTAATCTCCATTAAATGAAAATAGTCACCACCTTGTTTTCTACCTTAAACTAAAGTCTTAACGGAATATTAAATGGCGCTGAAAAAATGAACTTCAAATACTTGATTAACTACTGTGACACTGTATTATTTGAAAAGTTGCAATCTTCTCGAATTAATTATTATCAGAACTATAAGAAGCCGGTAATGTTCTCTAATGGTAACTTGCTCGAGCTCTTAAATATTAGAGAACGACTACTTCGAACAAAATTTTGACTGATTTGAAGGAGATTTAAACCAAAGCATCAGGGCGCTTTTGTTTCGCATTCAAGAATTCGAGCCGAAAACTAACGATTTTTGCATTTGATATCTCAATCAAAATATCATCTCCGGTCAAGAATGTTGTAACTTCGGCAAAGTTCACCTCGTCCCCTTGCCACTGGTTTACAATGATTGTCTCTTCTGGTTTTGCGGGCCGAGTGACAACCATTTAATCAGAGCGATTTTGCGAATACATAGACCCAATGCATTGGTCACCAGTGCTCAGCCACCCACACCTACTGGCAAACTTTCGTGCTTGTTGGGATCTTTATTAGTCAAAACGTGCCTAAAATGCTTCAGTAGGTGCTGGAATCCACAGTAGAATGGCTAGGAAAATAGATTCACTCACGGCCCGCGCCACGTCTCGCCTGATAAACTTTTGGCAGTTGGCCATCAGCGTGAATTCACTTTCCAATTCTAGATTCGTTTAGACGCTTGCCTCGATCCACCAATCTGACGTAATGATGCCAGTTTTGGAGCTTCTGCAGTAAAAAAATGGCTCATAATATAAACACTTACAAACAATACTTACCAGATGCAAGCCGTTCATGGCAGCTTGTAAAAAAATGTGATGATGTGGCAAGAAACTGTTTGAGCTATGCTTATTTCTAAAGAAGACAGCAGCAATTCCCATGAGAGACGCATACGCGTGTACTTAAATAAGTTGATTTTCTCAGAATTCTTGCTCGTTTTCTGCTCCATCAAAAACTCTTAAAAACAATAGCAAAACAAAAAAATTTGGTAAAGATCAAGATTCTTTTAAGTTTTTGTCCTAAATCAGCACTTACGAGCCATTTTGCACCAAAATATTCAATAAATATCTATTTTGTTTAAAACTCCATCTCGGGTTTGTTATAAAGAGAGGGTTAAGACATGGCTGAATGAGACCAGTTTCCTGTTAATGTACTTCAAATATGTATACATATTGCACCTTTAGCCATCATAAACATGGAAGACTACGAGCAGTCCCTACTTTTCCTCTTTCGTTCGATAAAGGACTGGTGAACGCGCGAAAACTGAGGCGAGGACAAAGAAACGCAACGGGGTGGGGGCGGGAAAGAGAGAAAAATAGGGACTACAGACAGGTCACTCAAAAACAATCTGCCGCCCACTTGTCATGGTGTTTGAAAAATATGTGCCGAAAACTGTATGGTAACTGCTGGCGCCTAACTGCTAAAAAACGGTGCAGTTCTGAACGATTATGTTGATCATCAAAAAATTTCTGCCGCATCTGCAAATACAAATTTTCTACGTTTTACAGTGAATGAATTCGGTAAAAAAACAAAGCAGAATATCGACAACCGAAGAGAAAAAATATTGTCAAAAGCAAACTTGTGGACCTTTGTTGAGATAGATATGACTTTTCCACAAATTTCTCGACAAATACACATTATATTTTTAGTATATCGGCAATTTGACACTCGTTCGAACTGACTTCGCTATAAATCTATTTTTAACTCCAAAACTTCAAGGTCAAAGTTGCAGCGGAATATAATGTAACTGATGAAAAGAGTTCTTTAACACTTGCATGAGTTTTACTCTGCGAACCGTTTCAAAACTGTGTTGTGTGTATAGACCAAACAACCAAATCCACAAACAATAGTATTTATCAACTGAATTTCTTTGCTGCAAGTGTACGCGACGTTTTCACAGCACACCAACCAATCAGTTTGCTGCGTTGCCTGGCGAACGTACAGATTTTTTTTGAATGACCTGTCTGTAGTCTCTATTTTTCTCTCTCTCCCACCCCCACCCCCCTTGCAAGTTATTTTTTTGTCCTCGCCTCAGTTCTCGCGCGTTTATTAGTCCGCTATCTTTATTTACCGGCTTCGGACGAACCGAAGAGGAAAAATAGGGACTGCTCGTAGTCTATAAACATGGTAGTAGTTCTGACACCCAGAATACAGGATTTCAAATTGAGTCGCGCTTGCTACATCCGTGTTGTGGAACATTCGTGCAACCTGGCAATTAATTACCCGGAAGTAACTGGTACTTGAAGATTTAAAATTCAAGGATATTTGCGAATTATTAAACAATTATTTATATCATTAACAGGATGTGATTTAATGCTAAAAATATTAAACAGGGTATGGAATTCATAGCGTAATATCATAAACAGGGCCAGGGTTTTAGAGTTCGGGTGGACCAGCCCCCCCCCCTCCCCATCCCCCCTACCCCACCCTAACTTAGGATG
>JAODFW020954048.1:0-10747 GCA_027575235.2 Palythoa mutuki
AACGGAAAATACGTCCTTGAAAGTCCTTGAAAAGTCCTTGAATTTTTAGTCCAAAACAGCGTACGAACCCTGTATGTAACATAAAATATACAATAACTCAGAATGTATCATTTTTCTAAATCAACTCTTCAGCTGACAATAAAGCGGTACAGAGGATGAGAGTTCATTGGGATGGTTGTGCTTGCTATGTAGATGCTGTAATGTCAAGGATGTTCCGTGTCAAAAATATTCAGGTAACATTATACCCATAATGTAACTATTATAACTATCTTTTTTGGTACATACAACTTTTGTGGGGTGACAACGAAAACTGCAATGGTTGGATATTGCTTAATTCACCGATAAACATTTTCCAGAATAAAGATTTTTTCCTCGCCACTTGTAAGATCGACTGACCCTAAGTTGAATTCAGTTATTTTTGCTTGAGATACTTTATTAATTATGAGTGACAAAATGTGTAAGAGTAAACATGATCATGACAAGACATCCAACTCCTACTTTTCGTTTTTAACTCCAAATTCATATCCTTTTGAAACCCCTGGTTGTGTGTCTATTAAAAATAAATGTAGTCAGTAGTCTGCCCTCCAGAGCCCATTTGCTAATGTCCTACATTTTATTTTGTACCTCAGGAAGTGCTTAAAACACAGGTTTCCTTCAAAGGCACGACGTTAAGTGTGTTGGATCTTGCAAATAACTGCATTAACGCTCTTCTGGATTTTGACTCCAAGGTAACTTCTAAATGTAGTTAACTTTTCCACTCTTGTGTTGACTCTTTAATGTTTAACATGTGTCACTGGCTGACATATATCAGATACTGTCAATTAACATACATAAATTATGGATAAAATGAACTGTATAGCACAACAACACAAAAATAAACATAAAATATGGATAAACAAGAAAATAAACATAGGTTATAGATAAAATGAATTCTTAAACGAAGTGAATATTAACATTAAAAGCCGACGTTCCGTATCATCATGACACCATTCTCAAGGCAAAGTTACTAATTAATGCGAAGATTTGATTTCATGTGCTTGCTAAATGTTCTAACAAATTTGATTGCCTAATTAATGAGTTGCGTGTCATAAGAAAACTTAAACCATCCCTAAATGTGCAAACTGACTCGTTTCGCGCAAAGGTATTTACTCAAACAACTTATGATGACTAAAAATATAATAAAAATATAACTTGTGATTGTTTGTTATTATGCTAATTCGTAGAGACTTCAGACATCAAATCTTTACATTAATTA
This sequence comes from Palythoa mutuki, assembly GCA_027575235.2. Taxonomy (NCBI): domain Eukaryota; kingdom Metazoa; phylum Cnidaria; class Anthozoa; order Zoantharia; family Sphenopidae; genus Palythoa; species Palythoa mutuki. The sequence continues at coordinate 1,256 of JAODFW020954048.1, forward strand.
CTCACTTTGCCTTGAGAATGGTGTCATGATGACACAGAAACGTCGATTTTTAATGTTAATATTCGCTTTATGTTTTAAGAAATCATTTCTGATCAAGATTATAAAATAAATTGACTTCAAAATAATTGAGATAAATATGGAATGAAACAACGTATCATTCCATATTAATCTTATTTATTTTGAACTCCATTCATTTTATCCATAATTTATGTTTATTTTCTTGTTTGAAAATATAGAAAAATGGCTGTCTTGTTGTTTAGTTTGTCCTGCTGAACTAAAATACTTCTAAATCCCATGATGTGATTGGTAAATGTTCTTAAAATTTACAACTTTGATCGGTACACAGTACAGTGCAATTAATGCTTTAATTAAGTTGATTTTGAAATCACTAACAACTCCTGTAATTTGATTGGTTCCCAACAGGATGCCATATGCATTCTTTTAATTGACAGTATCTGATATATGCGATTATTTAGGGACAGCAATGCCATTATATGTAGATAATCACATTGATGTATAAGTAAAAATAATATATATACAAACTACTAGAAAAGAGGTAGCCAAGTGAATGCCATTAAGGCAGTGTGGTTGGCGCAGTGGTAAGGTCTCTGCCTTGTAACCACAAGGTCCCGGGTTGCTGGGGGCTAACCTGTGATGGATCAGTGTCCCGTCTAGGGGGAGTCAATGACTCTCAACCACTTAACACTAAAGAAACTGGAGATAAGCACCGGCTCCAATGGGCCACTTAGGCTCGTAAAAGGATTTAGCTAGCTTTTAGCCAGTAAACTCTTTTACGGCGTCTAGTTTTTACTATATAAACTTCACAGTGACTTTTTATGTGACCTTGCATTGCATTGCAGGACCCCCATGTTGCCGCCAATGTGATGGATTGTTTGAATGCCCTGTGCCCCTTTCTAGCCCACACTGAACAGCTGCTGACTCAGGTCCTTAAAAAGGTGCCATGAATATGAATTTCTGATACAATTATTTTCAATATAACGCTGATTTTTTTGGGCTTGACAAGAACAACTAAGTAAATAACATTTTCATCAGTCTTACAACAGTATTTATTTTTTTTATTCTAACTTGAAGGGTGAAACGCAGATCAGTTGCTTAGTTACACTACACTACAATACAACACCATACCGTACCATATACTACACAACAATGCAATACAGTGCAACACAATACAATACAATACAATACAATACAATACAACGCAATACAAAACAATACAATACAATACAACGCAATGCAATGCAATACATCACAGTACCATACCATATATACTACAAAACAATGCAATACAGTGCAACACAATACAATACAACGCAATACAAAACAATACAATACAATACAACGCAATACAAAACAATACAATACAATACAATACAATACAATACAATACAATACAATACAACGCAATGCAATGCAATACATCGCAGTACCATACCATATACTACACAACAATGCAATGCAATGCAACGCATTACAAAACAATACAATACAACGCAATACAATACAAATAAAATGCAATAGAATTGGCCTCTGACAGGCTAAAGTTAAAGCATTCAAATAATTATAAGCCCCTCTCCACTTTCAATAAATGTAGTAGTTATCTTTATTTTATTAATAACATTATGCAAAACTTGATATGTATTGTGTGCTGTGTGTTTATATATAATATGTGTACCCTACTTAAAATGCACTGAGACATGAAAATAATGCAAAATTAATCAAAATATTTGCAAGATTTTGCCCACTGACTGATTCCGAAATTAATCTGTATATAAGTTATCTTATAGGAATTTTTTTTTTTATTTTCTTGCAATTTTCCAGATATTTAACACAGTTATGTTCAACACAACTGGAATCCCTCAGGTTTGTGAAACTAGTTATCTTTTCTCAAACTCGTTATTTTTAACAGAAGCGATTGTGTGTGTGCGAGCTTGGCTCAGTTAGTAAGATCTTTGACTGCCAAGTGCAAGTTCTTGGGTTCGATCCCCGGCCTTTCCGAGAGTTGAACATTTGTGTGGCTTCCTTTTGCCACACTGTCTGCGGACAGGGACGCTCAGCTGTTGGTCTAGTCTCCTAATCTCTCAACTTTCTGTCGGGGGACTTAAAACAACCCACACACTTGTTGTGAAGAGAAGGGTTATGGCCGGGTCTTGTCTGTCCTTGGTGGCAAGGGACATTTATCCTTTTAGAATAGTATTGTAAACTGTGTGATGCAGTCCTGTCCTAAAATTTCCCCAACGTTATTATAAAACCCTAGTAATTCAGCCACTGGCTGCAATATTATTATTATTATGATTATTATTATTATTATTATTATTATTATTATTATTATTATTATTATTATTATTATTATTATTATTATTCAATGACACCAACATGGCGGCTGTGACGTCAACTGAAAACCACCGATACATGTTAACGGTAATTGTATGTTTTGTTTTTGGTTGTTTTTGCAAGACAGCTATATTTGATTTCCAAAGGTTACAAAATCATTCATATCATAACGTTATAATTTTTTGTACCAGTATTGGCCCAAACTGATTCAAGACAGTCCTGGTTTCCGGATTCCGTAATGTTGATTCCTGATTCTTTTGACTGGATTCCGGATCCCCCCGACTGGATTCCAGACCCCCCTGACTTAATTCCGGATCCCCCAGACTGGATTCTGGATCCCCCTGACTGGATTCCGGATCCCCCAGACTGGATTCTGCATCCCCCTGACTTGATTCCGGATCCCCCTGACTGGATTCCGGATTCCCCTGACTGGATTCAGGATCCCCCTGACTTGATTCTGGATCCCCCTGACTGAATTCCGGATCCCCCTAACTTGATTCCGGATCTCCCTGACTTCATTCGGATCCCCCTGACTTCATTCGGATCCCCCTGACTTGATTCGGATCCCCCTTACTGGATTTCGGATCCACCTGACTGGATTTCGGATCCCTCTAACTTGATTCTGGATCCCCCTGACTGAATTCCGGATCCCCCTAACTTGATTCCGGATCTCCCTGACTTGATTCGGACCCCCCTGACTTGATTCAGATCCCCCTGATTTGATTCAGATCGCCCTGACTGGATTTCGGATCGCCCTAACTGGATTCTAGATCTCCCTGACTTGATTCAGATCCCCCTGACTGGATTCCGGATTTCTTTGATTTATCATCGTAACGCATCACGATAATATTTTGGACCTTTTGTAACGGTTCATAACCTTGATACAAATCAGGATGTCTCATTACTAATCACGGATCTAGTTTTAGCCACGATAGCGGGTTACGAAATGACCCTTTATTAACCTGTACTTGAGGTAATTGCTGCCGCAGCGAGCGAGCCTGAAGCGAGTTGGTTGGTAACATTTTTAACCAACATTCCTTGCGCGCCCAATGGTATATATTTGATGTTCAACCGTTTCTTCGACCTCTTGCGCAGAATCTTCAGATCAGTAATATCACGGTGCTTGCGTGCTTTTAACCTAATTAACAATGATGTTCCACGGCATTCGTTGATTTGGTTTGAATAATTTTTCAGTGATACGTCGCTTCTTCGACCCAGTGTTCGGAATCTTCCCAGAGAAAAAATTGTGTAATGCTCTGTTCCGCGTATTTTGCTTTTTTTCTATTATTTAAGTTAGGCCGGAAAATTCGTATCACTGTGCTTACGTGCTTTTAACGTAACTAACAATTTAATGATGTTCCATGGCATTCGTTATTTCGGTTTGAAGCATTTATCAGTGCGTGTTGTGAAAAGGTTCTATGTGGGACTTTTTTCAATTATCCGAAATTATCGTACAGACCATGTTAAATCTGTTTCAAAATATGAATGAACAGTGTAAAACTTTAATTTATATTCGGTAACTAAAATATCTCGAAATTATCAACGATTGCGAAATTCTAGCTTCTTATTTCGCGTTGTGCATTGTCATGTTTCGTGTAAGCGCAGTCCTATCACTGTGCTTAGGTGCTTTGTGAACTAGATTATTATATCTAAACAACTAATTTCTGAATACCTTGTCTTCGAACAATAATCCATGGTTTTCATGTAGTATTTTAGCATGGACTTTGTTTTCTTATGGAAATAAGAAAACAAAGTACATGCTCTGGAAATAATTTGTTATAAATTAAACTTAAAGAAAATATAAGGCAATAACTGGTAATGACATTTCATACACATTTCAATATTAGTTAAAAAATAGGATGAATATTCATTTATTTCTATCCCCTTTTATAGGTTTATCATCTCTGCTTGAAGGCAGCACTTAATTACCTTTTAGGTATAGTAGTATAATGCAAATATTTAGTTGAGCATAAGGAGCCCTTAATAGGATGATTGTGCTGCTCAGTTGCGTTTTGCTGAACTATCCAGAGCAAGTCAACCTTAGATTTTTACCTTTCTTTTCTTTCCTTCTTTGTATTCCTTCCACGTTCTTCCATCACAACTATAGTTTAGTGAGTAATTTGTTACCCAGTATCCACTGGAAACGTCCACTAGGTCCAGACCCTGTGTTGCTACCGCAGTCAGGTTGGTCTCATATATCAGGTCAATCTGGAGGTACTGGGGTTGATTTGCATTACTGGCGCACCACGCCCCAATTGTATTGCGATAAATGTTCCTGGCAATGGACAAAATAATTCATTGATTAATTTAGCCGTATCGTGTCCACACAAAAGACAAATAATATCATAATTTAAATGATAAACTGTTTCCTTTAAGAATATTTAATATTTCTACGAACAGACAGTAAGACAGAAGCAGAAAACCGTTGGAATACGCTCCTAGGCTCATAACTAGGCAAACCTTCATAATTTAGGATTAAAAAGGGGAAGTGCAGGGGAAGGGAAAGGAGGTGCATACCAACACGAGGAGGGGAGGGGTATTCACCTATACTACACAGAATGTTTTACTAAAGATTAACGTAACGCTAAAAGGAGGAATGTGTGACGATAGATATATAATTCATTTCTGTCTGGTTAGTTTAGCGGAGTTATATCTCTTTTTGAAATCCATTTTCTTAACAGATGTCGATTTTAAAACACACTGCTGCTGTCAGTTTATGGCCTGAGGGAAGGAAGGGGGCTACGTGTGCACGGGTCTGTATAAATAGATGCAGGAAGTCAACTAATCAAACAAAGCTAATAACATGTTGTGCTGAACTCGAGACAGACGATATTTGTACGGTATGCAAGCTACACGCACAATATTCATGTTTCTTGGAGTTTTGCCACAACATTATTTTAGGAGCGCATTGGAAACTTTCTGCACACCTGACGCCGGCCGTTTGGACTCAAGGTTTTGCAAGACAATTGTAATGTTGCATCGTTTGATATGAGTTTCAACAGTGACTGAATGTTAAAATGCTAGGAAGCAACAGTTTAAATGGTGTGTTTGCTCCATCGCTCAACTATTTCAAGAATCACACACACGTAACTAATTCAAAATTGTTTGTCACCCGATCTATGCAACGGAACAGCAGACGCTGAAGATTTTTGTTTTCAACCATTTGTTTAAACACTTGAATGCGGGTTCCAAGCTGACGCTACTAAGAGATGTTTGAATGAAAATCACTTAAAAATACTAAGTTCCTGTTAAGGATGAAACTTGGAGTTAAAGTTTGACTCATTTTAAAGCAATTATTTGTTAAAGTGAAATACCATTAGAAGTTGTTTTAGAACATCCTTTTTTATATGCCATAAGATGTTGTGGTAACCGTTTGTGTGTGTAAAAATAAGACCGCATCCATAACAAACTCGTGTAGAAAGAAACTAGCACATTACATCATAACAAAGATTTCAGCAATTATGGTCTTTTAAATTTTTGCTGCGTAATGCTTATGATTCATTATGTAATAATAAAGTTTTAATCATTTAACGTTTCCCAGTTTCAATTGTTTGTACTTAATTAAAGTAAAATTACTATAAAAAGAAAATTATCAAATATCATAAATGAACAAAAAATAATGGAAATAAAAGAATAAAAGAAGCAAATATCTTTTTAGAACTTTGTTTCAAGTCAAAATGAATAAAAGTTATCCTACTAAATTAATACAAGAGTGAGATTTCGTTGATAATTTTTGATCATACATTTGTCGGCCACTCATCTTCAGCCTACAATAAGCTTTTTCCGTTTTCACATTTGCCGCACTTCACTTAGAAATTTAACGACGTGCTAACGACAGCTGTTATGATTGCTCTTGTAAACAACGGATTCATAAAGCATTTTTCCTATCAACTTATCCAATAAAGTCATTATAGTCTTTGGAAAATCAATAGAAGTGAATGCAGAGAAACTGAGAGCCTTGTTTAAATTGTGCTGGCAACTAAGTCAGACGTTATTCTTTTTTCACCAGTCAATAAATACAATTGCACTTATAGTTCTAGTTTTCTTTTTGTCTTCCCTACCAAGTTACAGTTTACCGAATCTCTCTACATTTGTTACGGTTAAAAAAGTTACACGTCTTAGTGTTTTTTGAAAATTTTGTTCAAATAAACTTTTTTTTCATAAAACAAGAACAGTTAATAAATGATTTTTAAGGATTGATGGCCCCTGCGATCAAATTCAGATCATAATACCATTTCTAGAGATTGCGAGTTGTTACACTACTTTTATTTGCAAATTTTAAAATGTGAAATTAATTTTAGTTTATTTTAGAGCATTTAATACTTTATACTGTTAAGAAAGAGTGGATAACATTTTGAATTCAGTCCTTTTTAGATATAGTATATTTCCGTTGTCCTTATAGCGATGAAGATCAAACTCAATTTAAAAGCTGCCGATTCTCGTTACTATTCTTTATATCGTTGTTTTATTTATACAGGATAATTATTGATCTATAAAATCATAAAAAAGATGAATTTGAAATATACCCTTAATTCGTTGTTATAATTCTGCGCAGTAGGAAAAAAAAAACGAACCGCATTCTTCAAGCGCCGTATACAGAGGACTGACGATACTCACAAAGGAATGTTTTCTCATGGAATTCTTTCATAACTCCAATTTTAATTTAAAATCAATTAAAGGGCTCTTGTGCTTTGCACTATTCTGTTGTAGTTATTTTGTTCAACAGTTCAATGTATATTGTATTGTTGTGTCATTCACTTGTTATATAACTACATGCATTGAATCCTATGATGTCATAGAAATAAAAAGAAGCAAAACTTTTTACAGTTCAATCTTAGCAGCAAACAGTTTTGTTATCAGCAATAATTGTTTGATTCAGTAACCAAACTGCCAGAAACTAATACGAGATACTTTTTTGTTTTCTCTCCTTTATTGTATTGATATCATATTATTAACCCTTAATATCATATTGATATCATATTCTTAACCCTTAATATCACATTGATATCATATTAGACCTTATACTTTCACATTGATATCATATCAGACCTTATGTTTTCCCTGAATCTGTTTGGGAAAAAATGCTATAGCCACCATTTTGGTTCGGTTTTGGAAAGCATATATTAAGTAGAATTATATGCAATTTTGTGACAAGACTTTGGTGTGTATATTAAGCCACTACATTTCTTTATCAGTCGCTTGCCAAGTGTAGTACGCTGATCGATCAGTTCAAAACAACTTTAACCTTTTACATTCTTCACTTTATTTTTGTTCTTGTTTTGGAATGCAATTCTTCACATTTTGAAGTGGTATGCGTAATATATTGGCAAATGGTTTTTGGAGCTGTATGCCATTTCTCTTCTTTTTTCGTCAGAGGTGTACTAAAAATTCTTATAATGTAAAAGTCTAAATTTTTGTACAGCATTGCACAAATGATAGAGAGGGTTTTGTTTATGTAACTGCCGCTGAAAAGCCCCTAATGTCAATAAAGTATGTATGATTGTATGTTATTGTTCCGCTATCATTTCTGCTTTAAAGAGTCAGGTGCACACTTAACTAGTCGAATTTGCAATATATCGAACTATTGTCAATCATTTGAAACTTACAAACAAGCTGATATTTATATTGGGTTGCTCAAGTTTTTTACTAAAAAAAGAAAGTCCCTATTCATTCAGAAATTATTTTTCTGAGCGGTTATTTTTCAAAACAACCGACCTACACTTTAAGCCATTATTTTTAGCAAATATTTACAAAGGATTTGAAAAGAGGGACTCTTGGAGGTGAATTTGAAGTATATATACGATTTAATTGAAGCCATGTTACGTTGTCTGTAGAAAAAAGCAAATTTGAAAATAAACATAACCTTACTATTTTTCAATGAAAAAAGTCTGAAAATATAAATAACGTTTTGACTGTCATGTTCCTGATTACAAGTGTCTGACAGAATGGATAAGAAACCGGCTTATTGAACAAAGTGTTAAAGTCGAACTAGATAATTTTAACAACATTTTCAAGAGGTGCCATCAATTCCTTGGCTTAGAAAAAAAAATTACAATTTCAATTACTGTTAAGTTGTATTTCCTCAGTGGTTTTATTTCATGTCAAGCACAACTCACGCAGCTGTTCTACATGACGACATAACGGCCATATTGTGCTTCTAGTGATTTCCGTTATCAGATCACCCGGACACGGCTGATGACTTTTATGTCTCTTTTGATTGTATAAAGCTTATCAAGGCGTAAAAAAAACTAGCTGGCTTATATTTTATATTGGGCTTGCTGAACACAACACACAGTATAATTTTAAATCACTTGCATTTTTCAGTCACGTTTGCTTTGCATGAACTTTTCGTTACGTTTATATTGACAAATTTTCAACGAGCTGGCATCTGCATCTGAATAGACTGTAGAGGCGTATATTCCATCATATCGTTGAAACTATGTCGTTTTACTTAGAGCATCTATCTTTATACCATTATAAGCGAAAAATAGAACTTTGTAAAGAAAATTCTTATTCAGCGGTCAACCACTTCCTTTCACGAGACCTATTTTGAAAACAAAGTAACGCATGTAAAAATAACTGTTGATCATGTAAACTCAGGTTTTACGCTCGGCCTTTTACTGATCTCTAGTACTTGTCAATCACAAGAAACGTTGTCAAGAACTTGCCAAGGGGGTCAAGATTAACAACTTACAGTTACACTAAAAAAAGCTAGCACGTAATTATTTTTATAGTTAGGTCAGTTTTTGAACAGTTAGACCAGTTTTGGACAAAAAATATGAAGCATTTTTGCTTTTTAACCAAAACGCAACTTTATTGTCAAGTGTGTGTGCTGTTGCAAAATCGGGGTTTGACGAAAACTGAGAATTTCGTTGGGCTGTCATTAATTTCCTTAATCTTGCACATGACATTATATAAGATTCCTGATTGATTTCCATCGAATTAAACTTGTGCTACTTTGTCTGAAAGACTTTGGGATATGACGATTAATTCAATATTTTGATTATGCACTACCAAGTATTTCTGACAGCGAAGTGATTGCGCAATTTAAATTTGAATGAAGTATTATTATTGTTGTTGTTATTCTTTTTCTTCGTCTTCTTAGTTTAGTCCTGTATGGTTACATAATAAAGTAATAAT
>JAODFW020954246.1:0-10745 GCA_027575235.2 Palythoa mutuki
TTAATTGCACGAATTAAGGAAAAATTCATTGTTAGTTAGCCAATCAGAATCGAGTATTTTATGTGGGTATGATATTACACCCAGAAATGAAACCAGAAGGGCACCGTCATATCATTTGTGCTCTTAATTGGGCGAAATAAACTTTATTTGATTTCTAAATTATTTTTTTCAAACCACAATACCCTTTAGGTTTTCTATTCAGCCTGAGCCACATGCAGTCATTGACTGCCTATTTTTTGTTTTGGCCACCATCTTGAATATTAAAATTTTTCAAATTATGATTTACGTACTTACAAATTATTCCGAGAAAATGATGCAATTTTACCGCTGGCTTCTGTGACCACACGTGCATAACTGCGACGACTATTGGCCCGCAAAGAGGCTTTCACTTGGAGTCCCAGCAAAAAAACCTCCCGTTTTTTTAAGTGCCAGGGTTGGAATGTCTGCTCAACCAAGTACTCCCTAATCTCAGTCTTCAAGTTAAAAACCATAATCTTTTAAAACTCTGTTATCGGCTACTTTTTAGTAAAATGTGTGATTATCGCAGCAAATACTTAATAGCGAACACTCAATGAAATTTCTCAAAGTCAAAGCTGAAACTCGAACCGTAAAAGAGTAACATCCTACCTTGTTTCAGAAATACTTGGCAGTCCCTCGGGAAGCAAACTCAATAATTCAATGAAGAATTAGAAGAACTTAACCAGTAACTGAAGTGTTTTCACACGTCGACAAGACAGTTAGGTCGCTCGATGAAATAAACATCGCCATTTTGTCAATGAAAGCCGGGAGTCGATTTTTCGCTTCCTTCGTTGATCACCGTAAAACAAGCCATTTTTAATAATTGTAAATCCGGTATTCAGTAACTCCAGCAAGGGCTTCAATTCCATTTCAAAAAATAAAACAGAAAAACCAAACAAAAATGTCGCAAAGTGCTGCGGTTGTACACAAGAAACCCAAACTTCAAAATTGTTTGAAAGGCGCGAAAATATTGACGTGTGTCGCTCCGTGGGTCAAAAAGCCCGCCAAATCACTGGAGTGTAGATTCTGGTTTAAATGACAGCTTCGCTGGACTAAAAGTTTAAGAAAATCATTTTGACTCAAATCGCTAGTGGTTTGTATTTAATAAAACAATTATTCCACTCACGTCTTGTTGGATATGAGGTGAAAATAGCCAACTCGGCGCTTCTCGCCTCGTCGGCTATCTATCACCTCATATCCAACGCGCGTTCGTGGAATAATTGTTAAATAGCATAACATAAGATAGCACATCATCGTATAACATAACATATAGTATAGCAGAGCAGAGCACACAACAAGCACAGCACATCATAACATATTATAACATAACATAAGTATAACATAGCATATATCGCTTAATACATACTTTTTCGAATTTTTGTTGCACACAAGTTTCACAAAAAGTAGAACTGTTTTCTACTTTTCGTGAAACTTGTGTGCAACAAAAGTTCGAAAAAGTTTCACGAAACCAACCATGTTACACCGCGCAACACCTCATGAAACTTTTTCCGCAACATTGTTGCACACAAGTTTCAGCTAAAAGTTTCACCGTGTAACACCGGCTTAATACCTCAACAAATTCCGGCCATTCGTCCCGTCACTTCACTATGGAAGTTGCAACACAAAATAGACTGCCGATCCTTTGAATCGTAATTGAAAAGAACGGTCGCCAACTAACAACAAGTGTTTATCACAAACCTACAAGTAAGGGCTTGTTGCTGCATTTATTATTATCACTATCAGTCTTGTGAGCCGTCGCTACAAAACTTCATTACTCAGGACCTTATCGTTTACCATCATCCTAGGAGCTATTCACAGGCGAATGTGATTACCTTAAAGATATGTTTAGAAAACTTAAATATCCCGAGAGTCATCAGCATTAAAACATCCAAGTTTTTGAATTCAGTGTTTCAACCGGAACAATCAAAGCTTCATGCAACAGCAAACAAAACAATGTCTATCGTCATTCCTTTAAAGATCATAACTGATGCAAACGCAGTGCGAAAACAGCTAAAAGATCTCAGCGTAAAAGTTGGAAGTGTAGAGTCATTACCAATTTTCACGAGTCCAAAACTGAAAACCAACTAAAAAATCGCGAAAGAAAGCCTCAATTAGTGAACAGTGTGTGGTTTATGATTTTAAATGTGATCTGTGCGATACAGGTTACACCACGCACCATTTGTTTCAGCGGATTGAGGAACATAAGTCATCAGCGATTGGCAAACACTTGTTTCAATGTCATGGTATTAGAAACTCAGACATTAGACCTATGTTTAAAGTATTGAAGAAATGGAGACCTCAAACCGATTCCATCTGATTCAATTCGTGATAAAGTTTTTGGTTGACTGAACACTGGCCCTTTATCTGTATGTAAATTATTTTAATACATCTATTGTTGTCACAAATTTAAGAACTAAGTTTTTCATGTAGATAAGCAATTTCATAACTCCTTCAAAATGGAACCATGGCGGTTCCGAAACGTCGGTTCTTCAGCGTAATCTCTACTTCATGTAAGCAGTTTTCTGACGTCATTGTTTACATCCTGCACATTAGCATACTGAACTTTAGGTAAAGAAAGAACCAAAATAAAAAGGAATCGAGTTTAAAACTTGAGAAAGGCAAATAAATTGTGGTTATCGTCAAAAATTTGGTTCTGTACAAGCAGTTTGAAAGAAGATATTGGTGTCCGAAATAACGAAACCAATGGATGGGAAAACCGTTAATGAGTTCTTACATTCTTTTTAAATTTGCAATATCTAAAACCGCATCACGAGAACAGTATGTAACATACAGGCTTCATTTTCCCAGAAGAGGCTTAATTTGGAAAGCTCTTTTAATATTCAATACTTTTCAATTTGTATTTCAGTTAGAAAGAGAGGCACATATACTAAAGAAGCAAAAAAATTCAAACAAAGATTTACCTATAAAATGGATATCCAGCAGGCTATCTTTTTGATGATACTATTTCAGATAAATGTTAGCGACGGTCTTCTAGACTGCCTTTGCAAGAATACTTTTCAATCATTGTAAAAATGCTTTGTATCGTATTGGAAAGCTTGATGCAGATATTCACCTATTGTAATTATTTTTTTATTTTTTTGTTTGTTTGTTTTCTTTGGCGTTTCACGAAGTTGTTTTGGAATTTGAAGCAACTAAAATAATTCATTAACAAAAATTTGTGTTTGCGGAGGAGATCTTTGCACTTACCAACCGCTGATGTTCGACTAACAATTGCTTGTGATCTTTGTGAAAAGAGGTCCCTTTTTTATTATTCTTTAAAAATTGTGAGATTTCAAGACCTTGTGGTGAGATTGTGAACATGAGAACGCATCAAACTATATAGTGTGTTCCTTTGGGATGATCCAGATCTGGATCAATGATCTAAGATCACTCGGATCATGGCCCATCAAAGGAACCGACGAATCCTTTCCCAGAGCGGATTCATCGGTTTCTTTGATGCTCCGTGATCTGAGTGATCTTAGATCATTGATCCAGATCCGGATCATCCCAAAGGAAAACACCCTTGGATCATGGCTCTTTAAAGGAACCGATGATCCGCTCTGGGGAATCATTTGTCGATTCCTTTGATGCGCCATGATTCGAGTGATCTCGGATCATTAATTCCGATCCGGATCATCCCAAAGGAGCACACCCTTTACTTGTAAACTAAACAAACGATTCTTCTCGGTTTCACTCTTGTTTTTGTTTCTCATGGAAGAAAAGCTACCAGCCAGTAAGATTAAAATGTTTACATTTTCAAAGCGTCAAGTGTCAAAAAATTGTCTTCGCGCGATGTCGGTAAAGCTGGAAGCAATTATTTTTATATCAATGAAAAGTCTGTTGATTCGTACTTGTTTGAGAAATAATTAAAACGGCGTCCGAAACTTCGTCAAAAAGTTGAGAAGCCGCCATTTTTATCAGAATTAAAATCTCCAACAACCATAGTTAAGTGAAAAGACGGGGAAAAGCGAACGTACATCCGGTGCCTCTCGTGCGTATCGTTTTGATATTTCACTTAGTGAAACTGTGGAAAGGTGGCTTTTACTTTCAAAAAACACAATTTCATCCGTTTTCTGAAGAAAAAAGATGCATTAGCTTTTGAAAAAAGGACCATTGAACGCAGATGGCAACTTAAATTAGTCATTTTGTTGGCTATAAAACCAAAAATATACCAACAGAAACAAAGTATACTGTCACCCAATCACGGCTCAATGGAGTTTAGGCAAGTTGCATGGGCTCATATATTTTCTAAAAATTGGTTACCTTAAAACATTTACTGCGATGAAACTTCTCAGCTGGCCACCTTTTTCAGCAAAATTTAACTAGACTGATAGAGAAAAGTTACTTATCCAATGTTATTTCATGGATTGTTTTTACAACTAAAACACTGAAAATAATATTGATGATACGAAATTCATCAAACATTATAATAATAGTTCGGTTGAGATGAAGTAAGCTTAACTCTGTTCATATTTTTCCCTTGATAGATCTAGCGTTTAAAAGGACAAATGCACAATTAACAAATTACAAAAACGACAAAAAGCAAAACGAAAATCCGCTTTTACCCTGAAGATGGAGTCGACCAAAAAACTTAAATTGTTTTCAGTTTTATTTTTTAAAACTTTAATCGTTTTTTATTTGAAAGCGACATTACTTACGCTGATTGTCGCGAAATATTTTGAATTTAGTTTCCTTGTTTTATAACATTAAACAAAGAAATAACAGATAATTAATTGAAAATTGTTTTAAATTTGCCAAAAAATACAAAATATTTTGAAAATCGATATGGGGAACTATTCTGCTCAAAAGTTAAAGAATTATCATAAAATTACACTGTACTACGAATATTCAAACTCTGTCTTCTGGAGGTCTTGGGATTTTTTTCAACTGCTTCGATTCAAAGACAAATGTAGGACTAACACATGTTAAAAAAATGTTATCCTTCCTTTTTATATTTGGTTAAGAAAAGGAACATTTTTCGTAATTTTTACACTTTGTATATTAAACACAAAATGCAGTTTGACAAATACTAAATAGGCAATTTGCTAATGTTTGCATAACAAACTATGTTGACTTTATGAGATGGCAGGGCACTATAAAAATATGCAATTCTTTTCACCTATGTTCGATATTGTTTGTTTTCACTGAAAAACAAAATCAACAATGAAAAATAATCAATTATAAAAACCTTTCTCGAACATAGTTGTTCTTTGCGGAAGAAAAAAAAATTGTGTGAATCTCTTAGGATACGAGGAAACGGCTTTATTGGCCCACCAATGGCAACTCAAAACAGGTATATAAAATCATGGTTTTATCAGCTTGAATAATTTTTTTGTTTTTCTGTCTAATGCAAATTTAATGAGTTTCTTTGATCAGCAAGAGTCAGCTAACAATGTTGTACTTAAATCTACAGCTGCAGAAGAAGAATCACACGCAACGGTGGTCGCCAAAGTACAATGTGACTATATTTTCTTTCGTCTAATACCAAGCACTTAAGTTAAATATCGCGCACAGTTCCAGGATGAACCAATTTTTACCGTTATCAGTCGGTTCAAACTCTACAACCGCTGGTTATGTTTTCAACGAAATTAACCATCTATCTAGCTTGGTAGAAAACATCACAGACAAGTCTTGGTACACAATGATGCGACAAGTCATAATGAGACGTCGTACAACGCTGCGAAGAAAACAGCTTTAAATGAGCAGAAGGAGGTAAGGTAAAAAAAACATTTCGTAATGTCGATTTTTGCTTGGGCAGATTACGAAGAAATCTGAAGAAATTTATATCTAAGGTGGGCTTAAAATAATCTAAATAATGGTCTTTGTTCAATCTTGGTCTATCTCCAGTTGGATGTAATTTATCAAACAACAGGAAAGATAAAGTCGAGAATGCACTTGAAGAAAAGAAAGGCGGTGCTTTGTTGATGAATATATTGAGAATAGAGAAGTACTAGAAAAAAGCTACATCAATGCCCAAGGTTTAACAAAAAGATAAGATCTTATTCAGCAATTAAACCCTACATGTTTTTCATCAATAGGTTAGATGGAAGAATTGAAATCGACGTAATTTAAAATTTACTTTGTTTGTAGACTTTGAACTTGCGAGAACGAATCTGAAAGGCATGACTAGATCAATTCCCGGTTCTTTCAGTCGATTCCGGACACAACCAGAGTCCACAAATTAAGGGAAAACTGCCGAAGGTTGTTTGTTGCTGGGAAAAACAATAATACGGCCGTTGGAAGGTAGATTTGACTTTATAACAGTTTCATTTTAACTACACATAAATTAAACTATATACAATAATTACATTCGTGCACCTTCAGAAAAACATAAAATGATGATAAAATTCATTTCTTGAAAACAATTAGTGAATAATTTTACTTGAATATTTACATTGAATATAACTGTAGGGGTTGCAAGACATACATTTAACCAAGCTAAGGTATAATTATATAAATATAATAAAAGCAAGTAGGTATCCTCGGGAAAATTTACATGGAAGAGTTTAGCTTCGCTGGTAGCGAATGCACGGGCTAAAGACAGACCGTGTTCTATTTATTTTAAATGAATTCAAATAAACACCATATTAACTACGGTTATTAGGAAGTATGGCCCGAGAATATCCAAGTTCTGCGTGGTAATAAAATTATGGCACTTTACAAAATGGCACTAATGTTACGTTAGGTTTTCGATGATTCAAGTATATCAGTATACATTTTCACAACACCGAATATTGATCACTGGTTAAATGAAAATATTGATTAACTGTCAAGCAAATAAGAATCTAGAAATAGAAATAAAAATATAAATGGATTTTGAAAGCACGTATCTGCATAATATCACAAAAAGACAAAGTAAAATGTATATAAAAATTTCCGAACGTTTTCGGTTAAAACCATCGTCAGGGATAAAAATTTCCGCCTAGCGTTCGTGGTTTAAAAGCACTTGGGAATTACGTAGAGCTTTTAAACCACGAACGCCAAGCAGAAACCGCCTGTTTTGCTTTTTGAACTGGCTATGCAGTAAGGAAAACAATGTCGTCACATCCCAGCCTGTTTAACTGCATTGTGAATATTTTGACGCAGGGGCAGTATTTGTCATTAGTCATGAAGGTGACAGAGAACAGGTAACAGAATTTAACAAAACAAAACTTGAATGGCTTCATTATGATTGGAAACTATGCCACGGGCAGCCTTCACTTGTCGAAAATTATGAAAGGTTTTACGAATAAGTTGTCAAAAGCTGAGTGCTTTCGTGTTAATGATTCTTCTACTGTAAACTTTCTTGAGTTGAAAAAACACGTACACACAGAAAACGGGACGATTACTAGGAGACCGTAGTACTTAGAAAAGAATTTAAGTTTATTTTATGTATTCAAAACTATTTATATCTATTACAAAGGTTTAGGTTCGAACGAGTTTTACTAAATAATAATAAAAAAATGGGCTCTTACTTCGTGTAGAGGACACAGGATTTAACAAGGTTTGTGATTGGCTGAAGTGGAGTTGGGTAAGCTTTATCTTTGTTTTGATTGGTTCAAATGATCTGTGTCCTCTACACGAAGTCAAAGCCAAAAAATGTTTTAAAGTGACCTATTCGTGTTTAATATTATCCATTCGTATCTGCTCTCTCCACACACTATGAAATTTAATTTCATCTTCAGTAACGGTGAGACGATATCTTAATGGTTTTAATGTATGTAAGGCACGTACAAAGGTGATAAGACTTTTTAGTTGGCTGCTCAACTATGGCTGAAACTGTACTCAAAAAGATTACAGTCAAGATCACGAAATGATAGCTTCTGTATCTGGTAGAAAACCCTTGACGTTTAAGGTTAGGACTAAATTAAGAAATTCGTCATAAAGTCACATGCTGGCCTATCAACTAAAGAACACGGCATCACCATTAACGCAGGAATAATTTAGTTGTCACATGAAAATGCTACAAAGTAAAACTAGCTTTACAGCAAGTAATAATAAATAACGAGTTGAAATTGTAAGAGATCGTGTCGTCATAGGAACAGTCAATTCTGTGGGGGGCATTTTGGGTGTTTACACAGCTTTCGGAAAATTTTTGTTGTTTTTGAGGGTTTAACTTTGGCAAATGCGTATTTAAATATGAATTAAGTGAATAAAAATTAAAAATCTCATTTTCCCTATTTTTTATCTTTGGTAACGTAAATACGTCACAGCTAATTAGGAGACAAAATTTGCATTGTATCTTACTCTCCCATCTTCACTGATATATTTCTATTTCCTGATCTATAGCAACAGAATGCACCTGTTCAGGGCACCTTCATGCATTTATCACCTTCAATGGGTGGCTACACGCGGTGCGAAAGAAACACAAATTTGTACGAAGCTTTGTTATGAAATGTTGGAATGTTTGAGCTAAATTGAACTAGAAGTTCAATGGTGTCGAGTGGAAGGTGGAAACTGTAGAATTCACGCCAAAAATGTTCTGAGATTAGTTTATGAGACAATTTTCTCTTTTCGACCTCCGTGGTTTCAAACATTTTGTTAGTTGGCGGTTGGCCAAATCCGAGTGCTGCAAGCAGTTTAGCTGAATTGAGATGGGCTTGATACACTGCGATGTCCAGTCTGAAAAATCGCTGAGTTTAACTGATTAGATATTTCTTCTACTTCGACAAGGTTTCCTTAATGGCACTATTGTCGATAGAAAATGTGTTCACTGAAAGGAAATCAACGGTTTTCATATACATGAAGAACCATAAAATGGAACACTTTCATCAGCTGAAAATCTGCTACATGAGTTTAACCTATTTTATGTTTCGTCCGTAGCAGTTCAACGGCCTTCAGTGGAAACCGTATGGAATCAAGATAACTGCTGAAAATGCGTCGAGCTTAATCTATTTATTTCATATTATTTCGGTTCTCTCCAGGACGAACGCCACATGTGGCAACCATGATGGTTCAGAAACATTTTGGCCACTACGTGAGTATATGCTCTCAATGGAAAAAGGTAAGTAAAATTAATGCAGGTAATACACATTAAAATTGTTATACTAGCACGGTAAGTTGATTGATAAATTCCGTTCGATTTCTGTACCAAAGAAATTAACAGCATATCGTTGATGGATTTGTAGTTAGGCGAAATAAAAAAATTCCCGGCCGGGTTTATCATCAGTGTCCACACTGACTTTTTTATTTTCTAGAATATAAAAAAAATGTATGAGAAATGTGTATTTTTGTCGATTTACTCCATGAGCTGAACTAAAATGACTCATTTGCTGTTCTTCCTACGCTGCATAAAAGATGATAAAAATAATTAAATAAAAAACTCTTGCCGCATTTACAAACATTTCTGATAAAAAAACGGGAATATTTGTTTTATTTAGCCTAACGCCGTCCCCTCTTATTTTTATGTGTTCTCGTTTTAGAGCAAAAATATAGGATCGGTCGATCGGCCGGGTAAAAGAAGTGTTAGTTAACGTAAAGTGTTTTCCTTTATCAAAAATTTATTGCTTTAATTGTAGCGTTAATACTGAGTTGAAACATAAAACAACTGGTTCGCATGCATCAGTGTCCGGACCGCATGGGTTCAGTTGGCCACTCGTGAAATAGAAATTGAAATTGTTCACATTGGGCAATAAAATAAATTCAACGTGTATCAGCATGTTATTTACATATATTAATATAAACTGTTTGTATATCTATTTTTCTTTTTTTGCTAATTGCAAAATTTTTGACAAGTCCGACGACTGCAAACATAAAAAGTGGGAATGGTCTAAAACTGGTTCAAGAAGATATTACGGACGATCTTAGAAATACTGAATATAAAACCAATATTATGAACACGCCAAAAAAATGAAAAAATATTAAAATACTTCTCATTTGCACATCATGTATACAGTGATTACATGAGCGATTGTTCAACAAACAATAATTTATCTTCGGTGCAATTTGAAGCACAATATAACGTTAATATTTTTCCTTATGGCCAAACTAAAATAAACCAGACGGCCACGCAGGGAGTTTAATGTCGTCAGTATATCAGTTAAATCCGTTTCAGAAAATTCAGTTTTCTAAGGTCGATTTTTAATCAGATGAATATTTCAGTCAGGATTTTCCTAATGTCTCAATTTCTTCCCCTGGTAATTTATAATTTAAAGAATTGTATAAAGCATCTTACTTTACATGTAAGAGCGGCTGTACTGTAGGTATCATTTCAAAAGATTCGATTATAAATGTTTTAACGGTTATTGAAACATGCTTTCTCTTGATCGACAAACGTTTTGGAAGATCGAGAACCATTAAAGTTAGACGTCGAGATATCAATAATAAATAGATAATAAATAATGTAACAGGGCACTTCTATGAAAGAATTACAACACACAGTCGGACCTAAAATCAGATATATTGCCACCAGTAACTTCACTCAGCAACTGTGTCCGGTAGCTGGTACACACGCTTTTTTTTATTAGAACCATTAAATTTTGCTGAGCCTCATTGTTCTTAATTTTTTGGCGATTTCAGCCCCAATTTGTTTTTATTTTATTCTTATTTCTGTGAGCGATTTTTATTGAAGAAAAAACAAAAATAAAACAAGTTACTGGGGAAAAAACGCCTTCGCCACACATGTATTAATCGGCTGAATTTATATAGGTGAACTACCTTCATTGTTTGTTAAGCAGTCTTTATACAGTGAATCTTTTTATGTTTTATGCTGTATCGCTAAGTTTTAGTCAATTTTCTACCACAAAAAC
>JAODFW020954334.1:0-10743 GCA_027575235.2 Palythoa mutuki
CTTACTTGACGTCATAGGCCTTTGTAGTACCCAGCTATACTCAGCCTCCACAAGCGCGGCCAAGGGTTGAAAATGGCAACAATCTCTACATTTGGATGCCCAAAATACTAGGATAGCAAGGTCTTTCTTTGTTCATCCTAAGTTTTCTCATAGTAACTCCACATTGTAGTTCTAAGACTAAAAAGGAGCTGGATTTCTATTTGTATTTTATTTTGCTATGAACATCTTATTTGATCTGTAGCTTCCTTATAAAGGAAACTTTTGAATATAAGAAAAACATTTACTTACAAGTCCATTTTCGTCCTGAGGTTGAAGATCAATTGCCTGAAATAAAATTTAAATCAGTAGCGGGTCCCGAGGGGAAGAAGGGGTAGGGGGAGGGGGGAGGGCTGGCGGACCTGTGCCACCCTCCCCCGTTTATGGTGGACTCGTGGAGATAATGTGATAGAGCAAGCACAAAAGCTAGCGAGGAAAACCTCTGTATTTCTCTAACAACGGCTATAGATTCACGAAAAACGATGCAGTCAAATTGTATGAATTACCATCATGCCTCATGATTTCCGAACTAGGTACCCCAACCCCTCCGCCCCAAGAAAAATTTCGGAATTGTGCTCGCTGCCACAATTTAGAATTTCTGGAAATCTCTGCAAATGATATTAAATGTATCCGTAACGTAACTGGTCGCATAGTAAGCACAACAATTATAACACAATCAATAAAGGTAATAAGTACAAGTTCGGTAGAGATATAATAAAATTCATCGTAAGTGTAGGGAAGAAAGGGTTCACACACGTAGAAAAATAACATCTCTGGACCACAGGGTTGAAACTCACGACCTCCGCAACAGGTCCACCGAAGTTCTACCATGCATTATATTAATAGTGTTACAGATTTGATATCCAAGCAAATTCCGGTATTTCAAAAATTCTGCGTTCTATTTGGTTGCTTCAGTTATATTTTCTTGTTCCAGGCCCTCAGCCGTGCTAAATTCCTTCACGTACATAAGCACGTGACGTTTCGGAATGTCGTGTTCCATTCGACCACTAGTACTGGAATTTCTGGAAATTCAAACCGGGATTTTTTGTTGAATGGAAAACGCCCTATGTTTACTAGTCTCCTTCGCAGCGTGAAACAAACGGCTGCGAAGGAGACTATATGTTTACATGAAGTTATAGGTACACGCTTGGGGCCAATCATTGCGTACGTTAGATAATATTTATTTTTTTTAAATTATACTCACTCGGATGATGTAAACCCTAATGAGACACTCCGTTGGGTCATTAGGCGGGTAACTTCGGATCACGCGAGGAGGTAAGGGTGCGTTTGGGTCACCTGGCAGTGGATACACGCGGAACGTTCCCTAGAGAACAGCGTCATTAGAGATGTTATACAGTGACAAACATTTACTAAATTCGTTTTTAATAAAAGAACCTTATCTTAAACTGTCATGGCTTTCATTATGATTACCTATATCGACAGCTCGTCAGATTCATTGTTAGATACATGCAAACAATGCATGTGTAACGATATAATGTGATTAAAGAACATTGCATGACATTGAAAGAACATTCTAGATTTCTGACTAGTGCGAGAATGTTCAGGAACATTGTATGACATTGAAAGAACGTTCTAGAATACTAGCTAGTGATAGAATGTTCAGGAAACAGTATTTATTTATAGTTCTTATAGTTCTTTTTTGATTAAAATCACTTAGAATGCTCTAGAGAATAACGTAACGCAACCTATATAAGAGAGCTTAGAGAGTCAGTGTTGTTATTGTCTCAGTGTCTTAGTCAAGTGAGTGAAATAGCCATCCGGTAGAGATAGAACTACGAACTATTTCGTGACGTGAATTAAACTAGCGAGCTGAGTTATCGTTTGTTATCTCTGCTCAATAAAATTGATCGGGTGTCCTGCTGACGGATCAACGAGTGTGAGAACGTTACTCCATGCTTGTAGTATGCAGAGATTGAACAGCGTGTTTATTCTCCGCATATTTCTACTAAAAGAATTAGAATATTTGCTCTCAATTTCTATCGGCAATTGATAGAATGACTCGAGCTTCGCCTTCGTTATTCTATTAGCCGATAGAAAATACGAGCTCGTATTCCAATTGTTAAGTATTATTTGAGTGTGGCCCGTTGATACGTAAACATTATGTTGATTAATATTTACCTTAAACTCGCCAACTACCGTTGCTTGCTCGTTGGATTTGATCTTCCCGCGGTGGACTGGAAACGTTTCAACAAAATCTTGAAATTCAGAAAACGGCTCCACTTTCTCAAGCTCTGTCTTATAAACCTGGAATAAGAACAGAATCCGTGTTGGCACAGAATATAGTTCGGCCGTAGAATGAGCTGGTTTAGCAAACAATGAAGAAGATTACATTACTGGTTTGCTTCATTTTGGGTGCACTGCCAATTTATGATCGTTGGTTGTAAATGTTCAAATTCAAGTTCATTTATTTGAAATCAAAAATAATGCTTAGTTTTAGAATGGCGAGGGGGACCATAGCAAACCGCAAGGCTTATACGAGATGGTCCACCTCACATGATTTCAGGAATAACTTATAAAGTTTATTTCGCTCGTCGACAACTTATTGCCTTTGGTAAGATTTTGCTCTGTAGAGCACTCTTAAATTTCGGGATTGTGTACTTGCTTTTGTTGTCCTTGTGAATTATACCATTTTGCATTTTGCATAGCTCACTCGTTTGAGTTTGAGCACTCTGGTATCCAAAAACAATTCACACTTGTGAAGATATATGTGCGTTGTTATGTTAATATCTTCAGTCTCAAAATCTTCCCCGAGCTGCACTGACGAGCCCTCAATAGTACTGTCTGCAGATTGAGTTTATAAACCACAACTGGGATAGAACCATGGTTGGCTACAACACATGTTAGTCTCAATGATCTTTTCGCCATTTGCTCATTAACATCTCAAACCTTTTTGTTATGTCCTCCGTGTTATTTATGTCTCCGGTAGCGGTCGTACTGGCCTTGGAGGTGCAATGACAAGTTTATGCGTATATTTCATATAAGTTCTTGAACGCGACACGGCCCTAAACCCTCCACATTTAAAACGTCGCCCTTATGCTCCAGTGAGTCTTTTAAGATCTCATATTAGGCCGCAGCTGACTTTCAAAGGAAAATAAGGGCCCGTTTATATGGAAAAAGTTGTCCCGGGACGAAGGGATATCTCACCTAACCGAGTGAGACAACTTTTCATACATTTCTCTGTAAAAAGCAGCCAACCATTTATGACGTCCCGGGACGAAGAGTTGTCTCGGGTGTAGAGATAACTCACCTAGCCGAGGCGAGTTATCCCTTCAACCCGAGATAGCTTCCTTCATATAAACAGTTTGTCCCTTCTGGCCGGGACAACTGGTGTCTGGAAGCCATTTTAATACTGTGATCATGCTCAAAATTTCCCACGCTCGAATTGCTCGTCCCGGGTCAGGTAATTTCCATGTAAACACAGGACAAAGTTGTCCTAGGTTCAAAACCTCATATAAACTGCAGGTCGAGTTGTCCCGACTGGAAGGGACAACCCTTTTACCCGGGATCATATAAACAGGGCTTAAAAAGAAGCGAAACCCTTCTTTAAACCAGCAACTTTCTCATGTAATTTTGAAGCTTTCTCCTAAGAAAACTTAATACCGTCGTATTTTTTCTCAAAGTTGTTACAAGTTTCTAGCTGTGTAGACCTTTTGGTTATTATTATCATTACTCTTCTTATTATTGTTATCATCATTATTAAACTATTATTAATATAATTATCTTTAATAGTGTCACGTAACTCAACAAGAAAACTATCAACTGTCCGCCATATTGGCTTCCTAAAACGCACGTGCCCCAGTAGGCCTTTCGTACTTGCTGGCGTCCAGTCTATGCAGGCCTTGCGGCCTTGCTAGTTTTCAGTCTACGATACTGCATAATCATTACTATTATTATACATCTAGCTTACCAAAAGGGTGTCGTATCCCTTAAGAAGGTACTCCCCGGCTTTTTCTTCCTCTCCGATAGAAGCATAAAATTTGCACCACCAGTCAATATCGTCTTCAAGAGCTTCCTGTATGTTTAAGTAGCATTATTACAAAGATACAAGTAACTTTGCAGTTAGCATCGCGAGTTATGACATAAGACGCTCTACGAAGTACCACAGCATGAAATAGATAGATATTTGATCAAGTAAACACATAAATTATGACACACAACATCACACTGCAATGGAGCCCAAGACAAAACACGGAAAGACATAAGATATGATAAGATAAAACACGGAAAGACATAAGATATGATATAAAAGGCAGCAAACAATGTATGACACCAATTAATTTAGTTGCTATCATTACCATTGACATAATTAATAATTATAATTATAAAATTCGTTACAGTCATTGTTCTACTGATCATCAACATTAATTGTTATCGTTATCTTGATCGTCGGCGTTGTTAACGTTAACATTATATTGATCATCAACATTGATGTCGTGACTGTTATATTGATTGCCAACATTGTTATCGTTATCGTTAAATTGATCGTCAACATTGTTAATGTATCTTTGCATGGTTTGTCAAAATTTTCATGGTATACGTAAGCGTTGTATTGATCGTCAATGTCATTGTCAATGTCATTGGCAATGTCATCAATGTCATTGTCATCGTCGTCGTTATCGTCGTCATCGCCACTGTCATCATTATCGTCACCGTCATCGTTATCACTATCGTTATCGTTATGATGAATATAGCAATTATCAAATTCACACCTACCGGCGCTTTTTCTTCTTCTTCTTTTATCTCTAACGTGTGTACGGAAGCACGAGAGATGGAGCGTGCATCTGTAGAAAAACGTTCAAAGCATTTTGCAACCACAAGAGCAACAATGTTTTGTTTCTTAGTTTTCATTTTTTGTTCAACTATATTCTCTGATATCAGCCACACCCTCTGATATCGACTGTACCCTCTGATATCAACCACACCCTCTGATATCGACTGTACCCTCTGATATCAACCATACCCTCTGATATCGACTATACCCTCTGATATCGACTATACCCTCTGATATCAACCATACCCTCTAATATTAACCATACCCTCTAATATCGACTATACCCTCTGATATCAACCACACCCTCTGATATCGACTGTACCCTCTGATATCCACCATACCCTCTGATATCGACTATACCCTCTGATATCAACCATACCCTCTAATATCAACCATACACTCTAATATCGACTGTACCCTATGATATCAACCATACCCTCTGATATCGACTATACCCTCTGATTTCAACCATACCCTCTGATATCGACTGTACCCTCTGATATCGACTGTACTCTCTGATATCAACCATACCCTCTGATATCAACCATACCCTCTGATATCAACTATGCCCTCTGATATCAATTATACCCTCTGATATCAACTGTACCATCTGATATCGACTGTACCCTCTGATATCGACTATACCCTCTGATATCGACTATACCCTCTGATATCAACTATTCCCTCTGATATCAACTATGCCCTCTGATATCTAATCTCCGTGCGCTTTCCGAACTTCCTCAGCTGTGACCAAAACTACAACTTCCCTGAATGATTCCGAACAGATTTTTGTAGGACTTTCCAGTATTTTACTGACCAGTAGAGACCCCTCCCGAGTTAAACAGATGTAGCACAAATAATGATAAGTAATAAGTCAACACCTGAGTTACGCAGTGCTATGATGTATAATGTAAGATGTAACGCACATAATGATCTGTTATAAATCTATACCCAAGTCAAACGTATTCTGCTTTGGCGGCGTCAAACGAGCAAGCTACTTATTTTAGTATCACACCAAAAGATGAAGACCTGACGCCAGACTTGTATACTATCTCTAATGAGCAACACTTGCTCCTGTAAACTACAAGGAAGTACCGATTCATTCTGGGTAACAAAAGTTTCACAGTTTGTGCACCCAGTAAAAGTCCTATCAAGCAATCGTGAGTAGACCGAGATGCGCACATTTCTCCTCTTCTAAGCCTTCTGTTAGATGCATTAGAGGAGAGTCGTTTTGAAAGAGATACTACAATACAACACAATACAATATAATATAATATAATGCAATACATAGCAATTATGCAACGCTTTCGAGTGGGATACCGCGGAATATGCCACGCGTCACTTATATTTTCCGTATGATTGGTTATCATACTCGCTTTCTATCAGGTGCTAGATACTGTAAAAATTTTTGAAGGTAAGAAAAAAATCCATTTGAAGCATTAGTTTAATTAAGTTTCACTTGATAGACTGTCGAGCACAAATGCGCACAAAACTGTATACCATCAATAATGATTGCTTGAAGAGTTAAAACTTTGTTTATCAAAAATTATCGTCCTTCTATTGTTTATTCTCCAGAGATTTCTACAAAAACGATTAGAATTTTCGCTCTTAATTTCTATCAGCAATTCAGCTGATAGAAATTGCGCGCTCGTATTCTAAATAGTTCAAAGCAATTCAACAAGGCAACCAAGATCAAGCTATTCAACACCCTCGTGAAACCTGTCCTCCTGTATGGGAGCGAGACAGGAAGACAAATGTAAAAGACTACGAGAAGCTTGATTCCTTCCAGTACCAATTTCTAAAGAGGACCCTGGGCATCTTCTGGCCTTATATAATATCTTTAGATAAGCTGAACCAAGAGACGGGATCGGTCCGAATGAGTTTAGAAGTCAGGAGAAGGAGATTTCTCGGGCATGTCCTCAGGATGACGCAACAACACCACTGCGTAACTGCACTGACATGGGCACCCGATGGTAGAAGAAAGGTGGGCAGACCCAAAACAACTTGGAAACGGTCGGTAGAGAAAGAGAGAGCGGGGGCGGGCTGGAAATCTTGGGAGGAAGCTAGAGTAGTAGCACGTGATAGGACACTATGGCGGAAAAGTATTAAGACCTCATGCGCAACTGAGCGCGAAGAAGATAGGTAAGGAAAAGGATTCTAATTGTTGAATAAAACATTGAACCCCTTTTCCTGGGATGTAGAAACTTCACCTACCTTCTTCCTCATCAAGATCTTCTTGGCTGGTTCCTGGTGCATTGCAGCGGTATGGCTGGAGGGTTTTCAACGAGTGGAGACCAACAATTGGACGACGGCCGAACGAGCGATTATCACGAACCTTGATGTTAAGTGGAGGAGTGTACAGTTCTTCCTTTGGTAGGTACTGAAAAACCACAACAAAACTTTACTCACATTTCTAACTCGAAAGAGTATTAAAACTGGCTCGTAAAAGGATTTAGTTAGTTTAGTAGTATGTACATGTAAGGTGCATCTGCGATCGTCAGTCATTCAAGAACAGTTTTATTTACATTTGTTCATGATATTCAAGCTGTAATGATGCTCAACACTCAAAATAAACACGGGGAATGTCTCCAACAGTATACAAGGGTTTCCAGCAATAAAACAAAAAACCTCACAACTCCAAAACTTTCAACAAACGCATTGAAACTTAACCGGCTCTGTTGGGCGGGTTATTTGTGTTTTTTTGACAATTTTACCGGCCCAGAGCCAAAATAACCTTCGATCGTTTATTTTGCACCCTGAGGACCTATAGACATTCTCAGCATAGTAGAGTCCACTCTAACAACCTTGATCTCTGTAATGGATCCTTTCTTTACCAATCATAGAAACTCTGGAATTTCCCCCACTGGGTTCAATCATGGCAGTTTCAAGATCAACGTAAGGATCTGGAATACTTGTAATATCAATATTAAATAAATATTATTATGAATACTTACAATGTCAAAGAAGTATAACGGTTGGTCAAAGTTTGGGTTCTTTTTTGTGTTTTTGATGACTGACGATTGGACCACGTGATCGCCAACTTCCAACTCCACACTGGGTGAACTAACATTCGCTAGTTGAAACTTCTTCATATTTCGAACTCCCCAACAGAGAACCTATTACATGTTAATCAAAGCAGAGAAATATCAAATAAAATCGTTAACACCAAAGTAAAGAGAGCCTTGCAGTGTTTTAAATACGAGTGTTTTAAATACGAATCTAAGCAGGTAGCGAAATTTGAGAAATAGGCGGGTAGTTGACAACTTGCACCAAAGGCTTTAGTGCCGGGGGCGGTTTCTGTTTTTTTATTGCAATTCATGCAAACACTTGCCACTTTCCCAGTAAAAAGACTCCAGTTTGAAGGAATGTTATCTAAGCTACGACTTTTTCACTGATAACCCTCAGCTTTATACAGTTTTCCTACCAAAATATACGGCGAATTTCGCCGTCTGTCGGCTCTTTTTGAAAACCTTGGCCAAGTGAGCATATATATTGTATGTGATATTAGTATCTTAAGTGTTTATTACAATTGACTTACCACACAGGAATTCTTAACACAGTGAAATTTATAATCGACGTTTCAACAACCTTACGTTGTATTTTTCAAGATGGTGAAGTTATGTGTGGCCATGTGACTTAGTCCGTTCCTTATCGTGAAAAAAACAATTTGAACTTGCATTTAAAGTTTTTTAAATCTGAAGCTAACGGTAATAGGTACCGTCACCCGTTGAAATGCAATTAATCTTTTTGTCAAGTCTTTTAACGGAGTTTAAACCTTCCAAGCCATTCAGCTCTGGCGTGGACACTTGTGACACCGCCGCCATATTGGATTGAAAACGAGGCTGAACGGGCATACCAAATCTTTCCGAAACTTTAGCTCGTTTGCCAACTTTTCAATAAATTCCAGTCCGATTTTGGAAGATATTTCAATAATTTCGACCAAGAAGATTTTTAATCCAAGATGGCGGAAGCCTGACAAAGGTCTATTCAGCTCCGTCGAAAACAAAACTTCGTTTCCTAAAGCATATGGCAATAAAATTTCTAATTTTGAATAGATCTTTAGGCGAATGAGACTTGTTTCTGTTCTTATTTAACTGAGTGGTTGTCACATCTCAAGCACACAGCAAATTAAATTTTGTCGGTTTTCCTACCTCAATTGCCGTTCGCTGCATAACTGGCCGAACACCATCAGGAACGATGTACAAGTGGTTGTGCATAGGGGGTGGGTAAGGAAGATCTGCGCCCTCGTCCTTTTGAAAATAAGAAAAAAGATAATTTATAATTTATTATCTCCCTCCTGTTTAAACCTATTAAAATTTGCAAAATACCCATTAAACATATTGTTTGAAAAAACGATTAGGTTTTAAGAAAGAAGCGTTAATCTTTAATTTTAATAATTACTTTTAAGGGTTCTGGAAATGTGCATACCTTAATTTGATATTTTTAGAGCAGATAAAGTAAAGTAAATATCTCCAAGGGCACTTTGTAAATGTAACTAAAACAAAGGCAGCTGCAGGAAGCAGAACTTAAGTTATCAAAAATAGTTGCTCATCAATTTGGGTTCAGCAGTTGTCACAGATGAATGACAACATGATACCCATAAAACCCTGATTCTGTCTAAAGAAGAGTGAACAGCTAGTTATAAACTTACATCCTTTATAACAGGCAATTTCATTTACGTATGGCTTATTTGGAAATGGAGGGTCACTTCTGAATCAGGGCTATTAAGTAATTATCCACCGAAGTGGAAGTGAATAGGCAGTAATTACTCACCGAAGTGGAGGTGAATAGGCAAGGATATTCTTGGCTTACACCGACACTGAGGTGAATAATAAGGTTAGCATATACCCAACCAGCGAATCAGTGAGAAACATACTTTTTTTAAAAAAAATATTTTTTTCATTCATTCACGCGCATATTGCAAGATGCGCGAGACTGAGGCCAAAAACGAAATCAACTTGTGATCAAAAATTTCGTTACAGATCGTGCTGTCGCTTTGGGTTGAATGAAACGACTTAAAAAAGTAAAAAAAAAATTCTGTGTTCTGACAAAAGGCAAACAAAGAGCCAAGATCAACATATTATCAGAATTACTTGTCGCTTGATGGACCAGAATTGAAGTCAAAAGTGAATTGACAGTTTGTAAACGTGCCGCCTGGAATAAGGCCATGGAGAAGCTGGTTGCCATCATTCCCGCCGATAGAAAGGTTGGCAGTGTTGGAAATGGCTGGTTCGACTCCTGAAACTTTGGATTTGCAATTATGCTCAATGGCTTAGAATATGGGGGACTTCGCAAGTAGCGGTCTATACACGCTATGAAAAAAGAGCGTTGACTGGGTACGAGTTACAAGAAGTCGAGGCCGGTCAGGCCAACTTCTCGGTATTTTTCTTGTAATTTACCTATTTGGACTGTCATGAGTGACATTAATTTACTCGAAAGCGATATTCCTGGATCTTCTCTCGGCAGAAGAAACCCAGCATCGTTAAAAGTGGATGAGCTTCGCTTCTGGCTGCGATGCCGCGGTGATTCGCTTAAAGGCCTGAAAACTAAAGCAGAATTTGTGAAAAGGTAAGAAATCGGTTGTCAGTACCTCGTAGTACCTGTGATTATATTTTATTCTAAACTCACACTGTACAAAAGGTTTTAAAACAGTCACATTCATAGGCTTTATTAAGGCTGAAAACAAGAATTAATATTTCTCCACTCGATTTTCAATTTAAATTTATTTGCAGCTCAGTTACGATCTCGAAAGCGCGCGAAAGCGAATGTAAACAAATACGAAATTTCCTTAAAAATAACAATAGTATCCTGCTCTTATATACGTCTTTTTGAAATAACAAACCACGATTACAAATGTAAACATGGCAGATTGCCGAGACAAAAATATATTCTTAATATACTCGACAATGATCATC
>JAODFW020954434.1:0-28123 GCA_027575235.2 Palythoa mutuki
ATTGACAGCCTTTTTTTGAACGACTAGTAGATTTATACTAAAACAATTAGATTATTCGCTCTTGATTTCTATCGCGCCCTCATCAACTATCACGTGATAGAAATCGCGAGCTCATAATCTAATTGTTAATTAGCCAATCAGTGCCACTAAATTTTAATTATATTGACTAAATGCAGATGTCGTTGCACATTGAAGTAGATTACAGGAACAAAAACTCAGTTCTCATTAATTTTTACTTCCATTCATGTTTCAGCGTGGTACTTGCCAAACACCAACTGTGCCGGGTGATTCCCCGAAATGCAAATGTTCCGATGGGTGGATGGGCGCAGCCTGCGAATTGCCATGTAAACATGGTACACCGACACCTAATCACGTTTGTGTCTGTCAACCGTGCTATAATGGTGGCGCCTGTGATATGCTCTGCTCCAACCATAGTAACACATGCGCTGATGGTAAATGTGTCTGTGGGTTTGACGGTTGGCGAGGTCCTTTTTGCGAAAGGAAGGGATGTCCAGGACACCAGAAAGATTGTTCCGGTCATGGCTCATGTTTGAGTGCTTCACAAACTTGTATATGCGAAACCGGTTGGAGTGGTAAGTGTATTTGTTGATTGAAGTTCTTTTTAACTACCAGAGGGGGATTAAAAACTAAAAACTAAATCCTTTTACGAGCCTAAGTGCCCCATTGGAGCCGGTGCTTATCTCCGGTTTCTATAGTGTTAAGCGGATGAGAATCATTTACTCCTCCTGTACGGGACATTAATTCGTAGCAGGTTAGCCCCAAGCAGAAGCTGGTACCATTTTACCGACCTCGGGAGGATGGAAAACGGAGTCAACTTTGGCGGAGAAGAAGGTCACACAAATGTTCGACACTCGGCTGAGCCGGGGTTTGAGCCCGGGACCTTGTGGTTAGAAGGCAGTGAGGTCCGGACGGTTTAGGGTTATCTACATATCACGATGTTCAGAGGGGGATTAATCTTTCATAAAAGAAAGGATTTTATAAGAAACTATTTGCTTAAAACAGTTTGTGTAGATAGATTAAAAGACTTACGTAAATACATTTCTTCCGGTATAAGTAATTTTAAAACAACTTAAGTTACAAGAAGCGATATCAGTTTTACATCTGAATATTTCGAACACTGTTCATTGTTCATCTTTAGAAGTGAAACTAAAAGTTTTTCACTGTTTGCATAAAATAAGCTAACTAATAAAACAGTTTCAAGGAATCGGATTGTACTTGTTCGTGTAGCGTTGTTCTGTTTTCTTTTATAATCCTTACTCCCGCTGTTATTCTTCAATTGTAGCATAATGGTCATAATTTTGCCAACGACTTCAACAACCGAAGAACCAGGAATCTCGTGGTTGTTTAATTTTGCGTATTTAAAAATTTGACAAAGTGTATTCTTTCACTTCCTCTATCAAGCGTCTCGCCGTTTCACCAACATAGGCTTCGTTACACTCACTTTGCGGACATTTAGATGTTCCGCACTAGTTTTGCCTTTGGTTGGGAAGAACAAGACGAGTTTGTTAGCTGTGTAGTAAGAGTTGAAATCAACTTTGTCCTCTGTAGCCTTACATACCTAACTAGCAAGGTTATTGTTTCTAACAATAAGATAGACTAAGTTTAACCAGTTTTGCTATTATCGGAGATTATATTGCTTAATGATCAATACCCTGGCTTAACGCACATCTTCTACAGGTATCGGCTGCGAGCAAACAGATTGTCCTGGTGATCCGGACTGTAACGGTCGCGGTAAATGTATACCAGCTGAGGTACCCTATTGTGGCTCTTGTCAACAGGGATGGGCGGGTCGCGCATGTGAATTTCCTTGTAAGAACGGAACACAGAGTACAATAAATCCTGAGTTATGTGACTGCGACCCTTGCTATAATGGTGAATACTGCGATGCTTTCTGTTCCGGACGGGAAAATGCAAGTTGCTCCAACAATGAATGTGTTTGTGGTTTTGAAGGCTGGCGAGGAAAATATTGCGAGAAGAGAGGATGTCCAGGATTGTTCAACAAGGATTGCTCGGGACGTGGAACATGCAATAGCGCAACTCAGACCTGCACTTGTTACCCAGGATGGAGTGGCAGAGGATGTGAGCAGCCTTACTGCCCTGGAACTCCTGCGTGTACTGGGCATGGAAACTGCACGGTTACAGCTGGTGATAGAGTTGTATGTCAGTGTAATATTGGGTGGATGGGTACAGCATGTGAAACAAAGTGCGTACACGGTACTCCTCAGGTATCTCCAGATGCAAGTCTTATTTTATGCGCTTGCGATAACTGCTACAGTGGTATCACATGTGAAATGGAATGTTCTGGAAGAGGCAAATGTAAGAATGGCACCTGTGATTGTGGTTTTGAAGGATGGAGAGGAACAACGTGTGAGAACAAAGGGTGTCCAGGATGGGGAAGTGACTGTAGTGGCCATGGTACGTGTATCGCAGCCCTTGGCCATTGTTATTGTCGACCCGGTTGGGCAGGCCGTGGATGTGAGATTCCGCACTGTCCAGGAGGTGGAAACTGTAGTGGACATGGTGTGTGTGACGGTGTTAATCATGACCCCCCTGTATGTATCGCTTGTGACCCCGGGTATAAAGGCTCTGGTTGCGATCAGCGGTGTTTCAACGGAACTGTTGTAAAACTCGAAAATTCTGAAGTTTGTGAATGTGATGCTTGTTTCACGGGCGTAGATTGTGGTATCGAGTGTGGCGGTCATGGGGTGTGTCAGGGCAAGCAATGTTTGTGTCGCAAGGGGTGGAGGGGTGAAACATGTGAAATAGTCGGATGTCCAGGGGTAGGGTCGGACTGCAGTGGGCATGGTGATTGTCTAGCTGTCAATCAAGAATGTGATTGTCACAGGGGGTGGAAAGGTAAGTAACCTTATTTCTGGGCCAAGTACAGCTGTATAATTATAGTATTTTGGATAGTTATTTGTTTTGCAAATTATTTGAGTTGAAAATAAGATTGACAAGATAAAGTGACGTATCAACTTATCAACAATGTAGATAATCGGCTTTAAACAAGTTCACTTTCCTGTCAATGAATGACAACTGACAACTGAGAATTTTATCAATTTACTTTTGCTTTTTAGACAAATCAAAGAATAAAACTTGTTAAAGTCAAAGTTTTTAATGATCTGTATTTCTTAAACCTTGCCCGCGAAAATTCTTGAAAATGAAGTGATTGTTTGGTTTCATTTGGTAACGTAGAGAATTTTTTCACGTTTTGTAATTACATTTTTCACTTTTTAAAATTTCAAAGCGGTGGCCGAAATTACGTTATACTCTGTCCTTTATTATTTTCAGTAAAATTAAGTAGAATGAAGTTTTATTTGTTTATCGGCCTTCCTGGATGACAGTGCCAGTTATGGTTGCATGAACTAAAGAAAAAACCCGGTAAATTATCCAATTAAAGGCCGTGATATTTTTAAGTCTTCAACGACTTGAGAAACAATTAAAGCAAGATATTTTCTTTTTTAAATATTTAAGGCGAAGGATGCGAAATCCCAGATTGCCCTGGCACTCCAGATTGTAATGCAAAGGGAACTTGTTTTGGTGGAGTAAATCCCCCGATCTGTGTTAACTGTACCAACAACACTATGGGACCAGCTTGTGATCTACCATGTATCCATGGTTACGAGTTTCCTCCCCGTAGCTCCATTTGTAAATGTAGAGGATGCTATCACGGGCTGGCTTGTGACTTAGAATGTTCTAGACATGGCAATTGTTCTGAAGGAAGATGCAGTTGTAACCAAGGGTGGAAAGGAGAATTTTGCCAGGTAACTAGATATGGATGTTGTAGAGAGGATGTTAAGGTTGCACTTTAAAATTTTTACAGATGAAAAGCAATCTCTCTCAAAATGTACCAATAATGATATGCTAAGGAACGTAAATATACCTATAATCCTAAACCTTAGTTTGGTAAGACGTCTTGAGCTCGAATGCCTTGGAGTTTTAGTGAAAAGCGACCTAAAACGTCTTTTGTTTAGCACTTTTGTGAGCTCTAGGTTTACAGACTATTTTAACAGTTTTTTGCAATCTGTTTTAGTTACTGGATTGCCCCGGTGAACCAGACTGTCTTAATCGTGGTTCCTGCGTCCAGTCGTCGTCTGAAGCAATAGCAACGTGCCTTTGTAATCAAGGGTTTGATGGTCCCGACTGTGGTAACCTTGTATGTCCTGGCCAACCAATGTGCAGTGAAAGAGGGACGTGCGTACTAGTTAATGGTGTACCGTCTTGTAAGTGCAACCATAGCTTTGATGGGAGTTCATGTGAAAGATGTTTACCACAGTTTACGGGAGATAACTGTGAAAGGTAAAAATGTGATTTGAATTTCGCAAAAGGGAGGAGTAGATTGTTTTAAATATGTGTAAATCGAGTGTTGCTGCACAGGTTCCTTAACTTCTAGACCAATTTTTTCTCCTAACCTGATTGGTATTTACACATTCTACAGGTGCATTGTTAATTACGTGGGATGGAAGGTTGGTTGCAGTGTATATTGTGTCCACGGCAATGGTACAGGTCCGAACCTAGACATATGTAGATGTCATGATGACAACGTCTTGGGTCACTGGAATGGAAGCAGCTGTGACCGCTGTACCGAAGGATGGGCGTTACCAACATGTACTAGTTGTGATGCTACCCACGTTGGCGATACCTGTAACATAGATTGCGTTACTGCGCATGGAAATTATCGAGATTCACAAGATGGGAACTGGGGAAGAGAACCCGTGGAATCAATCCTGAATTGTTTGTCACGTGATGACGATGGAAGCACACGGGCTTGGTTTGGATATAACAACAAGAACAGTCATAATGTCTACCTGGATGTTGGTCCAGATAACCGCTTTACACGACCAGTTTTGGAGCTGGTACCAGGAGGGGAGTCGGGATTCATTAAGAAGGCCAATGCTGAAGGTGACTTAAACGACAATTTTGTGCCGTTAGCAATGCTGAATTATGGTCAGCCAACGAAATTCAAGCCTGGACTTCACAACAAAATTTTCAGCGTCAAGTAAGTTCTGTTACGGCATGTTCGAGAAAACATCAGTATGAAATACAAAAACTGTTCATCCCATGCCGTGTTGCATCTAAACCTAAAATTATAAAAAAATAAAATTGTTATCTAAAAGTTTTATTTTAATTTAGTTAATCCAAGTTATTTTTAGTTTCCTTTTTCAAGATATCACGATATCAAAGATATCAAAATTAAAACAAGTAAGAAAGGTAGAAGAAAGAAAAGAAACTGCTCACCTCTTTGGATTCAAGTGCAATGCCAATAAATTTATTGTATATTTTTAAATTAACTAGGATTGTATAATGCTTACAGACTAGAAGTTTATTGATAACAAGTTTCAGATATTTAACGTTTATATCGTAGGCTTAATGATCCACAGCCTTTGGTTTGGCTACTGTCGTATCCTGCATCCAACAAGCGGACAGCTGCTGTGGTGTCACCCTCAATGATTAACTCCAAACTGTGCTCACGCATTGGTCATGAAGAACTAGATGTAGGTTCTGTCATTTTGTTTTGGGTAGCGATAGTTTATAGCTATGGTTAGTTGTATGATGAACGCCCTGTCTCCTGACCTTCAATATTCTTGTAAATCTATTTTCCAAAACAAAAGAAAACATAAACTCTTGGGATTGTTAACAAATCTGATGACTATCTCGAAATTTCCCAAAACATTCATGAAATAAAATGGACTTATCGTCTCTTACTTTCCTGAGACATCTTTCTCCAAATGCAATCATCTAGTTAACATTTGTCGGTCCGGTGTAATCCATCAAGTAATAAAATACTTTGTAACATTTTACAATACTATTTACTTTTCCTTACAAACATGAACATTTAATAATTGTAATTTTGATATTTTATACGTAAAGATTTAAAAATATAACCAGTAATAAACATAATCGATAGAAATGCGACGCCTCGGTGTCGCCACGACACCATTGTCATGCGAATTGACCAAAGCACACAAAACTATTTTTCATATTGTACATCCCCCATCCCCCTCTATTAGACTAACCTACTAGTGGGTGAACCTAATTTGGTACATTGTCTGCTGTAAATGATGATGATGATGATGATGATGATGATGATGATGATGATAATGGTGACAATGACGATGACGAAACATATGTATTACATTTTGGTAGGTGGTTTTCCAATGGTGTTAGAAGAGCATTAAAGTTTAGCTCAAAAGAGTTGTAAACTGTGGATTCCTAAACTCTTTTATGATACATTATTAATTTCAAAATTTGAAAAATATATCAAAAAGAAAGTTCCTCCATGTGTCTATCTGAAACGTTTGTACTTTCTTGGTCATTTTACCCTTGTAAATTTCCCTTACTACATTGTATTTTCATTTTACCTGTGTAACACAACAGTCAATTTTGCTTTTCTGTCAACAGAATACCTCTTCATACCAGAGGTGCGAGTGTAAGAAGGGTTATTGGGGAGTAGCTTGTGAAAACGAATGCCCTGGAGGATTTCTTACCCCTTGTTACAATAATGGTGCATGTAACAGGACAAATGGCAGGTGCCACTGCTTTCCAAATTGGCTAGGGGACGAGAATTGCCAAACGTGTTCTCCAGGATGGACTGGCTCTGATTGTTCCGTTTTAACTCGCTCCTTCAACAACCGAACAGCTGCGGCTTTCGGGCATGCAAACTTTTTATCCATTGACGGCGTGGGGTACCGATTTCTTGGGAATGGAGAATATTACTTACTTACAGGTGTAAACACTGTGCTACGAATGCAAGTTAGAATGGTTACTTGTTATTCGTTTAGTGTATGTTTCAACGCTGTTGCAATGAAAATTGGAAATGCAATCGTAATGATTCATGCCAGGTTTACAACTGATGGTGGACCAGTTGTTACCGTGAACGGAAAACAGGTTTTTGATCTTTTATTTGCTGTTGGACCACTGGATTACAAGTTTGTCTTGAAGCGTGTATCTCGTTTGCGTTTTGTTTTGGAATCTTCTTTTGGAGTGTTTATCAACGTGCGATTGTATGACAGATACTTAGATGTTCATATGAATATCAAGAACACGTCGTTTTGTGCTAAAAGTGCCGGTTTATGGGGTAACTGCAACGGTCAAAAGTTAGACGATTTTGTCTCATCAGAAGGAAACGTTGTGCCAATCTCAAACATATCTCAGTCCGTTATACATAACACATTTGGCACCTCATGGAAAGTTAAAGCGCAGGACAGCTTTTTTGTTTACAATCATGAATTACTTCAAGAAGAAAGAACTACTTATGGGGGTGAATACGCTTTGTTTTTTAGCAACACTGGAGCTCAAACAGAAGAAATTTACAGTTTCTCCTCGTCTGACATCACAGTGGAGTTTATGGTACGTTTACAAAGTACTTCTGGAACTATAATATCTTACACAACAACAGAAACGTTTGCCGTCACTTACTCGAAAACCGTTAAACTTCATTATGCAGATAGTGTGTTAGACACTCTTGCTGCTTTAGAAATCGGAAAATGGTACCAAATAACACTTGTGTGGTCAAAGTCAACTAAAATTCTTCAGTATTACCAAAAGGATACGGAACACGACGTACAAAGTCGAAATTTTCCAGTTTCAGCCGGAGTGAACATGTTTGCGCCAGGCGGTATTTTGGCTATTGGCTTCTGGAGGCCGTCACCCACTGGTCGTGGTAATCCTCCGTTACAATCGTTTGTTGGTGAAATAGATGAGCTTAGAATTTGGAACAAGAAGCTTGACCCATTTGCAGTATCTGCGAATTTTAAAAGAAATGTTGATTGCAAGGAAACGTCTCTAGCAAGTTTGTGGAAATTTAATGAAGGAGAAGGAAGTGTTGCTAACGACTGTGTCTCATCAGCACATATACTTCTACCATCATCCATTTGGCGCAACCCCTTGTGGGTGTTCTCAACAGCTGATATCCCTCAGTTCCCAACAAGTATCTCTGAGGCGTATGACTATAAATTTGAAAGAACCATTTCTCGATCGAATGCGGAACGAGAGTGCAACAGCTTGATTTTTAACACCACTATCACCTTTTGTTCACTTTTAGAACACGCGACATTGACATATTATTATACATCATGCGTAATGGCCGTGACAAGAACAGGTAATCTTGAACAAAGATATTTGACAATAATGTCACTTGCCGACAATTGCCAAGCAATGACTTTGTCAAACAAGTGGCTAGCAAGGTCTCTCTGTAACGCTGTACCAAATACAAATTTCCCCGATTGGGTGGGTAGTGCTTGTCAGTCGCAGTGCAGGTTTGGAGTGAATACTGGAAGTGACAGCGGTGCTTGCAAGTGCATGGCAGGGTTCTTTGGCAACACTTGTAGTACAGAATGTCCGGGAGGTTATAAGCATCCGTGCAATGACCTAGCGAGTTGTGAATTAAAATCAGGAAAGTGTTTGTGTCCCCTGAACGCCAATGCATCTGCAGACTGCAGTAGTTGTTCTCCTGGATGGGCCGGCAGAGACTGTACTGTGGCCATAGCGCAAGATGTAAATATGTCTTACGTGCCATACTGTCAAGCTTACGGAGCAGCTCACTACACAACATTCGACGGTGCTAGCTTCAACTTTGGTACTTATGGCGAGTTTTTTGTTTTGAGCACTGCGAGACTTACTGTACAAGTGCGTCAAATTCCCTGTATGACAAGATCTTTCTGTATTTCAGCAATAGCAATAAAAGTCGGAGATTCCAATGTGACTGTTCGAGCACCATTTACTTCAAATACAGAACCTTTAGTCTGGATTGATAGACAAAAAGCAGAAACAACTTGGCTTAGGTTAAATGAGGATTTTGTTTATTTTAAAACTGCGCCCGATACTTTTGTAATAACTAACAACGGGACAGTGGATAATGGAATGAATTCCTTAAAAATCAAGCTTTGGAAGAGGTATCTTTCATTCGAACTTGTAGTCAACCCCTCACTGTGTAAAGCAGCGTCTGGAATATGCTCCTCTTGCGATAATCATTCCAAAAACGATTTTACAAATACACCTGGAAGCAACACGTCGAGGCTTAACACAACGCAGAAATCTATCATACAAACGTTTACCACATCGTATAGTTTATCGTCTGTGGATTCGATGTTCCTTTTTACAGCAACGGGCTACAGTGAGAAAAGGATAATCAGTAGCAGTGGATATGAATTGACTTTTAACGGCACCTACACCAAACCCTTTAAGGTTCCAGTATCAAAGGATACTGATCTTACGATACAATTTTTTGTTAAATTGCAAGATGTTGGTGGTACCATCATATCATATGCTTCATCTGGCACTTTTGCTGTTGTCAATGATAAAACAATTAAAATCTACATTGGTAGTCATGTGTATGATACAAAAGTATCTTTATCATTCAACGTTTGGTACCAAGTAACTTTAGTTTATTGGCGTGCAAGAGGTGTGCTTATTTATCATCACCTGGGGAATGGCAGTGGGTTAGTAACACGCAAATATTATGTAGGAAACCAAATTCTCGGGACTGGTGGAACCCTGATGATTGGACGTTGGCACAATACACCAGTGGAAGGTGTAGCACTGCGTGCATTTGTGGGAAGTATCGACGAATTACGTGTGTGGAGAAAAGCACTGATATCTGTTGCAGTGTTACAGAGTTTTTCCCTTGTAATAGCAACCAGAATTGATATCCTGGAATCGATGTGGCTTTTTGACGAAGGGGAAGGAAAAGTCATACACAACTTTGTCGATTTCCAGGCAAACATTTATCTGAGAAATGCTGATTCTCAAAGACCATTGTGGCAGTTTTCCTATGCTAGACCAAACGCACCATCAATCTCTACCGGTCTTAACGTCAGGTCTAAAAACCACAGTCTTCAGCTCCAAGCTGAACAACTATGTTTCTCCCTCATATACGATGTACACCTAGAAAGCAGGTGCGGAAAATATTTGAACAAAGCTCAGATCCAATTCTATTACCTTACTTGTCTCCATGACACCATATCGTCACAAGACCTTGATGCTGCTTATGTCATAGTGACTATGTATGCAGATTACTGCCAGACTATCTTTCGATTACAATCATCTCCGACTCAATACTTGTGTCAGCAGTTTCCAAAATCTTTTTCAACGACCTGGATTGGGGCTAACTGTGATGTGCGTTGCGTCTTTGGTCATGCGGATGTAAAGAACAAAAGTAGTTGTGTCTGTGATAAAGGTTATTGGGGAAAAGACTGTTCCAATATATGTCCAGGTGGAGCTATTCGACCCTGCAACAACCATGGAAAGTGCAATGTTGTTTTAGGATCTTGTGATTGTGAAATTAATTGGCAGGGTGACAGCGCTTGCAAGTCATGTACAGTTGGTTGGGCAGGTCCAAAATGCTCAATAGCTGTCACAAGAGGTCGTGTTCCAACCTGCTCTGCATTCAGTGTTGGTCATTTTTCAAGTTTCGATGGAGCACAGTATAATTTTTTTGGAACTGGGGAGTTTAAGCTCGTCAGCAGCACAATCTTTAATGCACAAATACGACAAATACCTTGTGAAGATGGCCACTTCAAATGCATCAATGCGTTGGCTTTTAAGTTCAAGTCTTTGTGGCGTGTTGTGTTTCACGCGCCCTATGTTGAGAAAGAGCGACCAGTGATATGGGTTAACGGCACCATCGCTACCTTTTCTTCAACAAAATACCAAATACACGAAAATGCGTTTTTAGAGCAACACTCTTCTACATCCTACGGAATTATAGATCGTGATTTTGATGTAAATATAAAATTGCGTGTAATCGGAAAACGATTAACCTTTCAAGGGACACTTCCAAAGCTGCTGTGCAACGGACCATCGTCTCTTTGTGGAAACTGTGATGGTAATTTAACAAACGATTTGAACGAAACTGCAAGTGCATCACTAACGGAGATTTGGAAGGTTGCACCGGAAGAGAGTTTGTTTGTTTATAATTACGGGCATTATAGCGAGAAACCTTTCCCAACTGGTGGGGAATATGGCTTGCGTTTCAAGAAAGTCGGTCTGTCTACTGATCTGTTACCTGAAATCTTTACAGAAACATTTGTGACCATAGATATGTTTTTCAAACCTGGCAACACACCTGAAAGTGGAGGAGTTTTATTTACCTACAGTAGAAAAACGTCATTTGCTTTGTATATCCAAGGTTCTTTAAAAGTTCGTGTTGGAACCGTTATTCATAACTTAGCACTCAATTCAGAGATCGGAAAATGGAATAAAATTACAGTAATTTACAATCGTGAGACGGGAGTTTTAAATTGCTACCACATCAATAGCAAGGGAGCCATGTTTGTAAAATCAATCAAAATTGTCACAGGGTTGTTTGCTAGGGATGGAACAATTGTTATTGGTCAGTGGGTCCCAGGATTTGATGACGAAGCAGTTGTAAACTTGAAAGGATTCATTGGAGACATAGATGAAGTATATATATGGAAGAGGGATTTCCACGAGGCTGAAGTGCGTTCCAACTGGCATACAAATGTACACCATTACACCCAGAACTTAGTAGTTTTGTGGAAGTTTAACGAAGGTGAAGGAACATTAGTGAAGGATTTAGTTTCTCATGTTCATCTGTATATTCCATCAGTGGCTAACGCTCCACTTTGGGTTTTTAGTTTTGCTCCGGTCAATATTTTGCCAATGAGTAACATAATCACATTCAGAAACTCCACCCTTGCGGTATTGGCAAAACAGTGGTGCAACAAACATGTTATAAATTCTTCTCTTTCCACGGCCTGTTCGTCCATGGGTGGTGGAAGCAGCCTTTTCTATTACAGAGCGTGTTTGAGGGTAATTGCCTCCTATAACTCACTTTTTGTAGGAGAGGAAGTCGTAATCGCATATGCAGATACCTGTCAAATGTCTCTAAATCTAACTTGGTGGCCAGCCAAACCTTTGTGCAATTATCCCACCCTTAAATATTCTCGCCTGATGTTGTGGTCTGGGCGTGAATGCAATGTACAATGTATCTACGGATACAGACAGCCTGGTCAAACTAGAAGCTGTATCTGTGACCAAGGATTCTGGGGTAGCTCCTGCTCACAAACCTGTATAGGAGGGCCAGGCCATAATGCGTGCAGTGGTCACGGAACTTGTTCGTCTGTCAGCGGAGCCTGCATTTGTCACCATCAATGGCGTGGTAGCTTTAGCTGCTCGAGTTGCACTGCAGGATACATAGGTAAAGATTGCTCAGTGGGGGTGTCAGTTAATCTCACTCCAGTGATATTAAACAAGGACGTGACGGTTGCATCTGTATCAGGGAATGGTCATTTCGTCAGGCTAGATGGAACCATGATAAGATACAGGGGAGCCGGCGAATTTATTGCTTTTGAGTCCAAACATCTTGGTGTAACTGTTCAGCTTCGTCAAGTGGTAATTGGTGGACGCTCTCGTCTCAGATGCGGTGCCATTCGTGTTGGCTCCAGTGAGATTGCTGTTCATAGTAGCATTGGTATGAGCAGCAAAGCTCTCGTAACCTTTAACGGTGTCCGAGTAAGTGCTAAAGCAGTGATCGATATCACGGGAACTGGTTTCGTTTATAAGAGAATCTCTCATAAAAGATATGCAATCTTTGGGCCAGAAAACTTCCAGTTGTATTTTTACCATCGTTCTGTGTACTTGGATGTAACTCTAACTGTTCGTCGCTGGCTTTGCAAAAGTTCTTGTGGGTTATTAGGAAGCTGCGATACAAATTTCAAAAAATCAAATTTGACAACACAGCAAGCTAACTGCAGCACTGAGGGGCTACTCAACTTTTCTAATGAGTCAAAAGTGACACAATTCGACATTGACGCTTATGTTGAAAAATGGCCTGTACCAAAGGACGAGAGTTTGTTTATAAGCGTTCTTAAAACAGCAGGAGAAGCACAGGTGGTGACTGCAGCAGGAAGTTGTTTATTTTTTAGTGGTTCCGCTGTCATTACTGCACCCCTTGTGAACATTTTCAAAGGCAACGACATAACTTTGCAATTTTTTGTAAAACCACGCAGCTCAAAAAATTATGGGGGAGTTATAATTTCGTATGCATTAGCGGAAACGTTTGCGATAACCAACAATGGGACAATAAAAATACATTTCGGTTCCACAGAGTTTGACACATTGCTTCTCCTCGATCCTGAAGTGTGGAGTCAAATTTCTTGCGTATATAGGCGAAATTTGGGTGTACTTCAATTCTACCTCATTAATGCAAATGGATTCATTCAGACTCGGATGTATTCTATTGG
Organism: Palythoa mutuki; assembly: GCA_027575235.2. Taxonomy (NCBI): domain Eukaryota; kingdom Metazoa; phylum Cnidaria; class Anthozoa; order Zoantharia; family Sphenopidae; genus Palythoa; species Palythoa mutuki. The sequence continues at coordinate 13,227 of JAODFW020954434.1, forward strand.
TTTAGGAGTGTTTCCCTCGGGCGGAACTTTAGCCATTGGTTTGTGGCAAATTACAACTCTTCAGATTTCTGTACCAGGATTTGTAGGATGGATTGACGAACTGCGAATATGGAATAAGCGTCTTGATGCTGTAACGATACAACAAGAATGGCAAGTTAATGTTGAGGCGTCACTTACAAGTCTAGCAGCCTTATGGAAATTTGATGAAGGTGAAGGGTTCCTTGTTAGAGAAGCAGTGAGCAGTTTTAACATTTTTCTTCCACGGCCTCCATGGAAATCCCCTCTATGGTTTCCTTCGGACCTAAAGATTTCAGCAAAGATTAAAAATCCTTTGTTCACTAACAATACCTTCAAAAATGAATCGGAAACGCTATGTGCTGAGCTTTTACTGAATGGACCTTTGTCAGCCAAATGTGGCAACGCAACCAGAAATTCCGACTTTTATTTTCAATCTTGCATTTCAGATATTCTTGCTATGGGTTCCTTTGAAGCGGCAGAAGTATCAGTTGTAGCAATGGCCTCGGAATGTCAGGCAGCCCTCAATCTATCAACACTTCCCGGGCAAAAGCTCTGTAGTCGTTTACCAACAAGGCGGTACAATAACTGGGTAGGTCCAAACTGCAATGTGAAATGCGTATTTGGTCAATATACGCACGAGAAGTGCCGTTGCGACAAAGGATACTGGGGTAACAATTGTTCGTTTGAATGCCCTGGAAGTGCCGCGAATCCCTGTTTTGGACATGGCCAGTGCAATGTTGAAAATGGCAAGTGTATTTGTGAAGAAAACTGGCAAGGTGACAGCGATTGCTCGAAATGTACACCAGGTTGGATTGGACGTTTTTGCTCTGTGGCAGTTACTAATCAAGCTGCAATAAATTCTTCGGTTTCCGTGAAAGTTTGTAGTGCATCAGAAGGTGGACGGATTATTGCATTTGACTACTCGATGTTTAGTTTTTCTGCTGTTGGAGAATTCATTTTAATGAATAGCAGCCTCCTAGAAGTACAAATGCGCCAGATTCCTTGCGATAAGAACACTGTTTGTATAAACGGCTTTGGCATTAAGTTTAGAGATCTAGAATTGAGCCTCCATGCACCCTACGAGAAGCATCTTGCCCCCGAAATATACGTCAACAGAAATCGCATTGTGCTTGGTAGAAGTCTTCCTTCGTCCCTTCACGCACGTAGTGTGTCAATTGTGCAAGTGTCAACTAATATATATGCTTTGTCCATTTCGCGTAACATGACGATCAGAGCCATAATATTCGATCGCTACTTGACACTGGAATTTGTAGTTTCTACAACATTTTGCAAAGTTGTGCAAGGTCTGTGTGGTTCCTGTTCTAGTTTATTACCCTTTGAAAACGTTACTGGGACAGAAAACCGGACGTCTTATAAGCCAGTTACGGTTCTCCAAGAAGTGGGTTTCTCAAATTCAACAAACGGCAACGTAGATCAGTTTGTGAAAGACAAACTTGCTGTTAAACCAGGCGATAGGCATATTATTGTCATAGATGAAGTTAACCGTAAGGAAACAAGAGTAGTCTATGGAGGAGGATACAGTTTGTTTTTCCGTTTCTCTGCCGTTATTTCGTACAACGTTGCTAATGCCTTTATGAGCAATGCCATAACAATTCAATTGCTGGTGCGATCCTGTGATCCAACACTCTGTGGAGGTACCATTTTGTCTCATGCCTCTCGCGTAACATTTTACATCACAAATTTTGTTACTTTAAAATGTGTTATAGGAACAAGAATTTACGACACCGGGATCGCGACTGAGAGAAACAAATGGAATCAAATATCTGTCGTATTCATGCGTTTACAAAAGAAAATGCAGGTGTATTTGATTAACTCAGTTGGTATTGTCCATGTTAAACGTTTTGACGTTTTCACAGATCCTTTTACTAGCAATGGATCTTTTGCAGTTGGTTTATGGCAGCCATCATCAGGGGCAATAAATGTTCAATCAACACGTACTTTTCTGGGAAACATCGATGAAATCCGTGTGTGGAGCATCCCCTTTGATTACGCCTTAATAAAACAGAGCTGGCTCACCAACGTACAACTTGGAGTTCCGTCGTTATCTGCACTGTGGAAACTCAACGAAGGTGAAGGATTTGAGGTGAAAGATCGAGTATCTGGAAATAACCTTGTTTTCCCTCAGTATCCAATGAAAGACCCCACCTGGCTTTTCTCTGATGCACCAGTTGCTTTCGTGCCGCTTGTAAACCCGAATGAATCAAATGAAACTTTGAGGGCCATCGCGCGTGAAACATGCTATTCGTTGTTGTATGGTAGAGAAATTTATAGTGCCTGTTCAGGACTGGGAAATGTTACTCTAGACTTTTACTTTAAAGCATGCGAAGAAGCAATAATTAAAAGCGGAAATACCGTTAACTCCTTAGATGCTGTGATTGCAATATCTGATTATTGTCAAACAATCTTTGGCCTTGATTTCTGGCCTGCTCAGCCTCTTTGTAATAAGTTTTTAGGAAGGCGGTTTCCATATTGGATTGGTGACAACTGTACGACTTCATGTATTTTTGGAAGATCCTCGGAAAACGATAAGAACAAGTGTGTTTGTGATAAAGGCTTTTTTGGAAACGAATGTTCAAACATTTGTCCAAGTGGAGCCGAAAATCCATGTAATGGACGTGGGAACTGTGATGTTTTATCCGGGAAATGCCAATGTGACTTAAACTGGCGCGGAAACCCAAACTGTACATCGTGTTCTGAAGGATGGATTGGCGCAGACTGCTCTTTGTCCTTAACGAGAAATGCTAACGTCAATGAAGTTACTGGTATTGGAAGCGTCATTGTGGGTGGAATTTTTACAACTTTTAGTGGTGTAAGCTTTGTCATGAGAGTTACAGGCGAATACTACCTCATTCGGTCGATTCATGTGCCGGTTGTTATGCAGGTACGCCTGGTATCATGTTACGGAGAATATACTTGTATCAATGCAATTGCCCTGCGTGTCTCATTACAAACCCTAGTCATTCATGGACCATACACATCACAAGGACATGTTGTGCTGTGGCTTAATGGTGCACGGGTGAATGTCGACCTTAATCCGATAACGCAGCAGCTGCATGGTTTCCTGGTAGTAAAGTTGTCTTCTGTACACTACGAAATTTCCCTTCCGGATTTACAAGTTACAGTTCGTGTAAGTGGTCGTTACCTCATCTTAAGTACGATTGCATCTGGACTTGTATGTAAAGACTCAGTTGGACTACTTGGTGCCTGTAACAAGAAAATACTGGATTCTCTTCTCTCATATTCCCCAATAACCAATTGCTCCGAATCTGTTTTCAAGCGCAATACCTCGTTTGGCCAAATTTCTCCGAACTCTTCCAGTGAAACGGAAGATACAGTCGTTAGGCTTTCAAAGAATTTACAAGTACTTGCTTGTCACAGCCTATTTGAGTATAAGTACAATGACTTTGTGGAATATCGTCAAGCAAATGCCGGGTATACCTTATTTTTTGACCAAACAGCCGTTATCTCTACGGATTTCAACGATTCATTTCTTGATAACGACCTTACAATCGAATTAATGTTTAAAACCGTTCATTTTGGCGTCATCTTGTCTTACAGTAAGACCCAGACATTTTTCATATCCAACGCCGGCGGACAATTTGCCATCTATTTTGGAGACTTAGTATTCAATACTAATATTGCAGCAGAGATAAATGAATGGAATCAGATCATTTTAGTATTTGAACGGTCAGCAACAATTCTTCACTTCTATTATTTTAGGTCCACTGGACAATTACAGAGAGTAGACATCAAAATTGGCTTACATGTGTTTATTCCTGGAGGGAAACTTGCTTTTGCTGGTTGGCAACCTTCACTTGACGGAAGTGGCCCTCAATCTGTTGACTTTTTTGTTGGCTTTATTGATGAAGTTCGGATATGGACTCAGATTTTTCATCCAGCGATTATTCTTCAGGCCTGGAAAAGAAGAGTTGAGGTTTCGGCTAAAACATTAGCACGGCTGTGGAACTTCAATGAAGGTGAAGGGGAACAAATAGTTGATAAGATTATAGGAGCTAAACTTAAGTTTGGAACGAAGCCTTGGAGATCTCCGTTGTGGCGCTTTTCTGACGTTACATTAAAAAATCCTTTTTACAGGAAGAAGCCAACAGAAAAACTTGCAAATTCTACGCAACAGATTAGGGCTGAAGAATTCTGCCATACATTAATATTGTCAGGACCGCTTTATTTTTCTTGTAAAGACCTGGGCCAGGGTGTGTTGACATTCTACTACAGATCTTGCATTAGACGAATTGCTGTTACTGAATCAGTGTACATGTCCATGGAAGTTATCATAGGGTTTGCTGATTACTGTCAGTTATCTCTCAGTCTAACAGAATGGCCCGCAAGATTGTTATGTAACGCGTTTCCTGGGAGACCGTTTCCGATTTGGTTTGGTCCAGACTGCGACGAAAAGTGTATTAATGGGAAGGTAATTTCATCCAATAAATGCGTATGTCACCATGGATACTGGGGAAAACAGTGCTCAAACGTCTGTCTCGGTGGCTCCCTCTCGCCATGTTATGACCACGGTCTTTGTGACTCAGCTACAGGTCGGTGCCATTGCAAAGCAAACTGGAATGGTTCTCGAGACTGCCGTCTTCGTTCACCAGGGTGGCTAGGATTGGACAGCTCTGTTGCCATGATCCAGGTGTCGCCTTCCATAACCTTGTATGGGCTTTCAACTCAGGGAGGTCACTACGTAACGTTTGATGGTTTGAGCTATTCACTAGTTGTTGTTGGGGTATTTTACGTCATTCGTGCTCCTGAAAAAGGTTTTATTTTACAAGTCCGTCATGTGCCTTGTCATCTTCAGGCAATTTGTGTTAACGCAGTAGCATTTTCCATTGCGTCAACTAAAGTAATTTTCCATGCACCCTACGAAACCGGTATGTACCCTACCATCCGGGTTGACAACACCTTGATTAGAATTACAGGCCACAAAGAAATTTTAGGTCCATCTTATCTCGGCATTACGTTTTGGCGTGAATCAAGAGATCATTACGTTTTCGCTTGGCTGAAGAACTTCAAAATAATCATCCGTATAGAAGGAAGGTATTTGAGCTTTAAAGTTAATGTCAATTCCACGTATTGCTACAACTCAAATGGCTTGCTCGGCTCCTGTAACAGGAACGTTGAAGACGACTTTGCACAAACTCAGCAACCAAATGTTCCATTGGCTAATATAACGCAAGAATACATTAATTCTGTTTTAAACGTCAGTGCAACAGATCGCGATAACCTTTTTGTGCTAAAGTACGAACAGTTCCACGAACAGCTTGTACCAACTGGGGGAGTGTATGCTTTGTTATTTAATCAAACGGGAGCTTCATCAGTTCCCTTAATAAAAACATTCGCAGCCGGCGTCGACTTGACCATTGAAATCTTATTCAAACCGTTGATTACTGGTGGCACTATTATTTCTTATGCTTTTGAATCTACCTTTGCCATTACGATTGAATTATCAACAATTAAAATTTATCACGGCGATCTCGCATGGGACACAGGAATCCTATTACAGCTGAAAGTTTGGAGCCATCTTTCCCTTATATGGTATCACCAGTTAAACAAACTAGAGATCTATGTTTTCAATTATCAAGGCCAGATAGCAAGAAGATCTCGCATTTTGAACTCAAACCCTTTTCATCCCGGTGGTATGATACAACTTGGGCAGTGGGATCTATCACCAAGGGAAACCGAAGGAAAGACCCAAGTATCGTTTGTTGGTGTAATTGATGAATTGCGTGTATGGAAGCGAGCGTTTGATCCTGTCCTTATCCAACAAAACTGGAAAATGAACGTACTTCCCTCTCACCCGAAGATAACAGCGCTGTGGAAATTTAATAAAGGAGAAGGAAATGTTGTGCTAAACTTGGTTACCGATGAACATCTTTTCTTACCCTCGAAGCCCTGGCCACAACCAGTGTGGGTATATTCAGATGCTCCTGTAAACAAAAACTTTACTTCTACTGAAAAACCATTTGAGACTGTATTTAGTAACAAAAGTTTAGAAAGTAGCGCTTTATCATTCTGTGTTGAAATGTTTTATAAAGGTCCCCTTACTGACCATTGCGGTAAATTGTCGGCGGAGCGAGACTTTTTTTATCTAGTCTGCGTGAAAGACATTGCAGTCAGTGGCAATGTTAATGCCGCCATTACGGCTGTGGTATCTTTCTCAGATCACTGTCAAGCCGTGCTCAGCCTAACGTTTTGGCCTGCCCAAAAACTGTGCAACAGATTTTTAGGAATTCCCTTTCCTTTATGGATTGGCGAGAAATGCACTGTCAAGTGTGTGTTCGGTACAGCAGACCCAGCAGATCGGAACTACTGCGTTTGTGACATTGGCTACTGGGGTAAAGACTGTTCTAATGTGTGTCCAGGTGGCATTATTGATACATGCGGGGGTCATGGCCGCTGTGATAAAACTACCGGAAATTGCAAGTGTGAAATCAACTGGCAAGGGGACGAAGGCTGCAAAAGTTGCACTACAGGCTGGATAGGAACGGACTGCCAGTTTGCCATCACAAAGTTTTTGGCTTCCTCTTCCTTTACTTCTTCCATAGGAAATAGAGGGTATTATACGACATTCTTTGGAGTACGTTTTAAGTTTCATAGACATGGAGAGTTCTACCTAATGCGAACGGCTACAAAAAACTTCATTGTTCAAATACGGCAGTCTCCGTGTGTCAGACTTAGCCAATACCTACCAATTTGCACAACTGGATTTGCATTTAGTTATAAAACCGTCAGAGTGGTCATTAGGGCACCCATTCTAAGTGTGCCAAGAACAGATATCATTGTACCTATCATCTGGTTAAATGAAAGACTCGTTCGTGTAGACCACATTACAAGACTCTCCATATACTTTACTATGGTACGTGTATCGCGTGTAAAATTTCACATCACTGGTCCAGAGGGTATTATATTTTCGTTGACAGTGGGTAACAGTCTCAACATCAATATTCATCTGTCGAATGTATTTTGCCAAAACACGACTGGACTTCTTGGTACGTGCACAGATTATAACCTTGGTTTGAACGGAACAGAAACTGAACTTTTGTTAAGACGATTGGCTCTGGATTCTGTAGTTCATGAAAAGAACAGTCTTTTTATACGTCGTTACCACTCTTATCAGGAACATCGGCATATCACTGGGGGTGGGTTCTCTCTGTTGTTTAAAGATAGTCTTGTACGGTCCCGGCCTCAACACTTTTTGCGGGTAAACATCCTGACAATAGAGCTTCTTGTAAAGATCTACAGGTATGGCGGAACTATCCTGTCGTACGCGCATGAAAGTATATTCGCCCTGATAAAGTTTATGGAGACAAAGTCATAGACACGGGATTAAGTGCTGAAATCGGAAAGTGGAACCAAATTTCTTTGGTGTTTAAAAGGTTTATTGGCGTTCTTCAGTTATACCACTTTAACTCAAGAGGATTCATGTCAATCCGGGTCTTTAAATTGGACAAAGACGTTTTCATGGACGGCGGGGTTTTAGTGTTTGGACAGTGGCAACCCTCGCGTAATCGAAGAAGCAAGCCACCAACTTCTAGTTTTGAAGGAGAAATCGACGAGGTTCGGTTTTGGGAAAGACAAACGAACCCAGATCTCATACGAAGAAACTGGCGCCTAAATGTACAAATCCGGCAATACCCAGGGTTGCTCTGTCTTTGGAAATTCAATCAAGCAGAAGGATACGTAATCCCCGATTTGGTCTCAGACAACCATCTATACATTATAAAGTTCCACGAACCACTCTGGGCTTTTTCTGATGCTGACATTCCAATACAAAGCTCAGACATCACATTTCAAGAATTGTCGCTACAGTTGAAAGCCGAAAAGTATTGTCGCTCACTTTTACTTAAAGGAACGCTCTTTTCTCGTTGTGAAAAGCTGGGAATTCAAGTGGCTCAATTTTATTACAGCATATGTTTAAACGATGTTGCTGTTTCCAGGGAACTGAACTGGGCAATTTATTCTGTTGTATCGTATGCAGATTACTGTCAAACGGAACTTACATTAGCAGTTTGGCCAGCTAAAGATTTATGCCACCATTTCTTTGATATGAATTTTCCTAATTGGATCGGAGGCCGGTGTGAAATACGATGTGTATTTGGATACGCAATACCAAAAGCAAACACTTCGGGAGAGGTCACTTGTTCCTGCGAACATGGTTACTGGGGAAACGACTGTTCAAATTTGTGCCCGGGTGGTTTGTGGAATATTTGTAGCGGACACGGCGTGTGCAGTCTTGTGAACGGCACGTGTTTTTGTGAGCCTCACTGGAGAGGATCAGCGCAGTTTAATAACTCGGAATATTCAAATTGTTCACAATGTACCACTGGGTGGACAGGAAGCGATTGTTCAATTGCAGTAGAGAAGTCTGTAAGGGAAGCCAACAAAACGGGTCTCTCGATAAATTTTGGTGATCCTCACTTCACAACAGTGACAGGAGCCAACTACCACTTTGAAGCCCCTGGTTCGTACCAGCTACTTAAATTGCAAGGAATAGATGTACAAATATTGCAAATACCATGTGATAACCGTCTATCCTGTCGAAGAATCACTGAAATTGCTGTAAACACAACCACGAATTTTCTTTCTTTGATGTACGAGGAATCTGGAACTGTATCGAGCTTCTTGCTGGACTATACCAAAGGTGAAAATACCTCGCTTCAGAAATCTGACTCGTGGAATGAAGTTGGAGGCTTCACCTTCCGTTGGATTCACACCAAAATACTTGAAGTAAAAGAAAAAGTTATGAATGTCAAGTTTACAATTCTTTTATATAATGGGGCCGTTGGAGCGGCCATTGAAGTGCCGATTAAAGTACGCGATGACACGTTTGGCATCTGTGGAAAGGAGGAAAGTGATTGGGTGAAAGATCTTCAATCTCGATTAAACAACAACACAAACTCAACAAATTTTAATCAAGCAATTCTTGAGGAGAGAATCATTGCTCAAGAAACAATAAGCAAAGAAAATGTGATCTTGAAAAACAGATTCTCTGGTTTCACTTTCACTGGTGCTGGGTTTATGCTGATATTCGGCTCTCACAAACAAGTCGTGCTTGTCGGAGACAGTTCTTACGATCCACTAAACGAGTTTACTTTTGAACTTTGGATTTGCTTAGTGAATGAGGCCTCAAACATCGTACAGAAATGTTGCTCGACACACGAACAAAAAAATATAAAGTCAACTGGTGAATATTCTGTGCACAGTCTCAAATCTAAACACGCCATTGTGTCATCCTCGTCCAAATCAGGAGGGTTTGCTTTATTGTACGACGATGGGATAACCGTCAATTTTTTCGGTCACGAGGTAAAACTGGGACTAAACATTACAGGAGGAATATGGCATCATGTGGCGGTCACATGGAGGAACACCGATGGACGTGTACAGGTTTTTGTGAACTCTCGAGAAAATGCTACTGTCTCTCAATCTGCATATGGTCTCGGGATGGGAGAGCTATTTTCCTTCGATGGGTTTCTCCTGTTTGGCAGGTGCGTTAATATTTTAAGTTAGCCCTTTTAGCCCCAGCCAATTTATCAACATCCAACCTCTCCTTTCATAACTCAAATGAAAAGCCATATTCTCTTAAACTAATTATATAGAAATTATGGAGCTCAGTTGGGAGAATTTACCAACACGTCATTTTTCGGTTTGGGGCTTAAAGGGTCAATAGAATTGTTATTGAAATCGTAACTGATGCTCTTCCTTTGGCTTGATAGCTGCAGCGACAAGATTTGTAAATCCTTTCACAAGCCTATTGGCCCATTGGAGCCGGTGCTTACCTCCGGTTTCTGTAGTGTTAAGCAGAGCCGGGATTTGAACCCGGGACCTTGTGCTGAAAGGCAGAGATCTTAACACTACGCCAACCTTGCCGCTACATATCGATAACATTGGCAGTTGCTGTATTGTTATGATAGACGTGACTATAATCTTTTCCACATTATCTTGCCATCTCGTAATTCTATAGGTTTGGTAGTTTTCTTAATTTATTTTTACGTTACAATGATATAAAGCTAAGTAAAAGGCCCGTTTTGTTAAACGCAAATAGTTTTACATGTTGTTGTTGTTATATGATGTCTTTGTTTAAGTGCATCTAACTCCATTTCTTATTTTTATGAGCTGGGTTCATGCCTAACCAGTGTATGGGGATTAGCTCCGTATACACTGACGTCATTTCCGCAACCAAATTTCATATTACTGCATGTTGGAACGGTACCGAAGTAATCTCAGTATTCGAGTTTTGTAATGGAAAATGTTTTTCCTTGATCGATTGTGTCTGAAACGTGCACTGTGGCCGACTGTAGCAATCTATGGAACACTGAGGAGGGTGGTTTGCATCCTGTTCCATTCTATGGAGACGACATACCAGCAGGAAAACGAAGACAAACGCTGGGTAGACTGGGTTAAGTTTCATCGGGCCACTCGCTTCCATGAACTCTGTTCTTACCGATACAGACACCATAGACCCTATCCAAAAATGGCGGCAATTTTAATATTCTTTTGTCTACATTCAAATTAGCCTTACAAGCCTCGTTTGGAGTAACATATTCTTTTGAAAGTTTAACACAAGGACGAGGCTAGTAAGGCTAATTTGAATGTAGACAAAATAATATTGAAATAGCCGCCATTTTTCGATAAGGTCTATAAAAAAAAATTAAACAAAGCAATAAAATGTTCAACAATACTATAGGCCCTTTGCAGCACAAGGTCACATGGTTCAAAAGCTAAGCACGTGGCATTGCAGCGGTGAATGTCAGACAACCATAGCTAGTTATCTAGCTGGACGGGCTTTTAGCATTTGGGACTCACGAGGTTTCTTGCACTTGATGTTTTTAAAGTGAACGGTAATCGAATGTAGCCTATACCTATCTGTAATTCTTGCTAGCTTAATCATTATTTAACAATTAACTTTATTGTTTAATTTAAAAGAGCTCACCTGCTACTCCTAGATGGGTAGGGAAGTCGTGGGTTTAACTTTGGCACAGATGTCATCCCTCATCTTTGTAGCAATGTCTATTACCCTTTCCTGCCACATTAAGTTATGAACACGCCCTGGCCAAACCGGAGTAAACCAGTTTCTCTTGGCGCTACCGGAGATGCTTGTAAGAAAGCGTTGGACCTAAGAGGAGAGAATAGTTTTGTCATATTTGATATGTTTAGTCAAATAACTCATAAATATTGGTTAAAACTTTAAAAATAGCATATAGATTCAGCATGGTGTTACGCAATTAAGTTTTACGTATTTTAAGCAATTGTTTTATTTGCTTAACCGTGGCAAATGATAGCATAAAATGTATAAAACTAATAAAATTGAATTAAATTTATTGAGAAGAATCAAGCCACGCTATAACATTTATTGCCCAGGGTTAAGGATAAAGTCGAACACAACAACAGTAGTGGTCTGAAAGATCGAACGCTCTGGCTGAATAGCCTTTTGCATTTGAGAGACTGAACCCAACACTAGACTCACTGAACACAAACGAGCGACTAGCAATGGCGATTTAAACAATTACCGACACAGAAACTACACTAGTGGCTGGGATTCTGCCCAACATATGTTTAACTAGTACAGTATACACTAAGGCTTTTTTCAACGACTGATTCTAGTAAGCTGACTTACGAACTCATGGCGCCGTTCACGCCAGAGATGGTTTTACTTACATTGTGTTAAATGAAACCAGGTTTAAGTAAACGAGTTTAGTTAACTGCCCCATTTACACTTGTATACTAGAACTAAACAGGTCTTACGCGTGTCGTATGCGTGTCTTGCAGGCTCCAAACACCCTATCTTTAATAAGTTAAAACTTATTTTCAAACTCGGTACCTTGGCTCCCAATGGCATTAATGAACGTTTTTCATTCATCTGATTAATGGTTTTGACCAATGGCCTCTCATCTATTTGCATTTTTGTATCTATATAAACCCTTTATTTTCTCAGTTTTTTCAGATGCTCTGACGAAGGGCTAACGCTCGAAACGTCAGCTTTTACAAATTCCCACGGCGATGATAATTTGTTTATCAACTTTACTTGAAGTTCATAAGAAAATATGTAAAGGGCAATAAAAAGGCACCACCCCACCCCCATCTCTAATAAATGTCCGGTCCCTAATACCTTGATCACTTTTTCTGGGCTGTGGGAAGTGACCGATTTTAAAAAAGAATTCCAATGCTACCCGCTTACGCTCGACACACTGTTATGAAATTCGATGACCCGTGTTACTGGTAGCTAACATATTTTGGCGTAAAATATTGTACGTCCTTAGAGGAAGTTAAATGTACGTCAAATACGTCAAACGTTATTGCTTTATTATTGACTTTTTTTATAGGAACATCTAGCGTCTTGTAATCATTTCTTTCACCTCCCGCCAGCTTTCGTCTCCAGCTTCTTTATCTCCTACCTCCAGACCCCTACCAACCCCTATTCCACTCACTCTTCCCCCAGTTGGTCTTAATTCAATTTGCAATTTACATAAACATCCAAGTTGAAATAAGAAAAATAGAAAATGTACAATTTTGATTTAGTCGTACTTGAGCAGCGAGTTGCCAGTGCAGCAAGTCAGGAATTTATAATAATTTAGTACTTACTCTAAAGGTACCAAATTGGGGGTCCAAATAAACAGGATCTGGGAGGGAATTTTGATCAATGATTTCGCACTTTTAACATAGGAACATTAAATTCACTGCTTTTTAAACTATTCAATCTGATGATCACTTCTCCAACGTCGGCCTTTCTTAAAACACAAAACCAGGGTGCACTGCTTTAAATCTTAGTAAGAGAAAGAAGAAGAACGAAGGTGACCATCGATTGAAACAAGTTAATTATCAAATATTTTGACCACTTGATGATTGTGGATTACAGCCGTCAGTCATTCTTGGTTTTGGAAAATTAATGAAGGGGGAAGGGTTCCTCATAAATTCCCGTGCTGAGGAAAAAAATCGAAAATTTATTAAGTCTATAGGATCGACGTTTACTTGGTACCTTCACGTATCTTAAAGTATGTTTATCTATTTATCGTTCCTGGCGGGCTTTTCCGCTTAAAGAAGTGGTGGATCCACGGTTTGGGAGTCAGGGGGATCTGAGCTGTGTACCCATCCCCCTCCCTCGCACTTTTTAAAGGCGGAACCAAAACTTTATATCAGAGCTGACATGTATGACGTTTTTAAAACACATGCTGTAAAAACTTCCTTTAGATGTTAGGGACGGACTATTAAATTTTTGAGGGTGGTGGGGAGGGTTGAGCATTTTTTGATGCACGATATTATTTTTCTAGCTCAAGACTCAGTGTTGTAATTATTTTTCCGGTTTTGCTCCTATTTTTTTTTCTTTGTGCCAGTTTACTTGTTCACATTTTTTTCCAGCATCCAGGTTGTGCTTGAATTAGTTTTGGTATTTGCCCAACTTGCTTCCTCCCCCCTCACGTTAAAAATCTCATGGTTCGTCCCTTAGTTGGAGCCTAAGACAAAGTTCTTGAAGGTCTGCGCTTTTGAAAGCCCCGAGAGACTGGTAATGATCGTGCAAAGATCGTCAGCCAGATTTCATACATGCATTTACTGCTTTTACGCTGAACTAACTACATCAAAAGTCGATTAATGTTGTCGGTGGTGAAACATTAGCTAAAATAATTAATTATTAATATCTCATCTCCAGTTAACCGAATCAAAAACCTTGTGCTGACTGAACTTTGGGATCTGGGTTGAAGTAAGAACCTAAGAGACTGGTACTGAGCTTGCCACAGACGCGACGATGCGCGTTTCTTGCACTTGCTGCTTTTGGTTAATACACAGAGATATACAGGAGATTCCGTATTTCTACTGCGCATAAGTGATAATAAACACGTACATTTTAATCCCCTCAAGGTTTCTACTCAAACAACTGGGAAATAATAGGTAATCTCCGAATTACCCTCTATTGCTCACAAAGAAAAACTTCAAGTCGAGGCTAAGTGCTCACTTTTCATACATTTGCTGTACTTTTTAACACTTGGCCTCGACTTGATGTTTTTGTTTGTCGGCAGTGCAGAGAATTTGGAAAGGGCTTATTGCGTTCGCGTTTTCAATGCCTGATCTCGCATTAAAAAATACGTGTACATTCATACTGAGCCTAACCCCCCATCTTTTCTTTTTGTTCAGAATGCCTACAGGTCAGATCCGTCATTGACGTTTCTCGAGCAGGAGCTTTTGGCTGTTTTGCAAACGTTAGACGCTGCTCATGTCTCTTTCAGTATTCTTTGTGGAAAATGTTCAAAATAGGAGAAACTTAAATAAAATAAAATGCGGGAGCCGTAACACAAGCAATTTGATACGATAACTCCCGGAACAGAACTGAATGTAATTTTCTAAGTACAAGAACATGTTTACAAATTTTCTCCAAAGTGGTTTGACAAGTTTTCCCTGATAAATAGCATAGACTGCGTATTTCACTAAACATAGTATAACTGAGAAAATTCTTGTTGACGATAAAAAAATAAGAAAAACTATACTGAATTTCGGTAAGACTAAATGCAACGCGTGCGCTTTGTCCTTGATAGAAAGTTTGCAAAATCAGCGTCCACTGTGAAAAAGTCTCAACGCCACGACGCCTGCCTCGTTTTGGGCTCTTACAATCGTGACCTTAATTAGGGTGTTCCGTCTCCGATACCCTTACTCTTGATCTTAGCAATTTCTACTAATCCAGTGAAGGTTTTTAAAGTGTTTCACGAAGCTGAACAGGACTTAGTGTTCGTCGCTGCTCAGCGAAACATTGAATTTCTCTTTGTGGATCGTCAAGGTTCTGGCGCTATAACTGAGTATCGTCGGAGGCTGTAAGATAACATGAGACTGAAAAGTGGGTAGCTCTAGGAAGAAGGGGG
>JAODFW020954435.1:0-18158 GCA_027575235.2 Palythoa mutuki
CATTCTGGTGTGGGAAAAGCGAAATGCCGTAGAACAATGGGAGGTACCCTAGTTCTTACTCGGACCATTACTTAAAATCAAATATCATATCGTATTTTCTTTAAAAAAGAACATTTTCAAACAATCAGAGATTAATATTATGAACACCGATCGCCTAAATGTACAATAATAACAAAATATCTTCTACAATGGTCATTTTGTTACAGAAGCGAAATAAATTGTTAAATCAACAATCTATATTTTCCAATCTATAGATATATATTAGCTTTCTAGTTTTAAAGATATTTCAATTTTAACCAATAACAACAATTTTCGTCTTCGATGAATAAAAATACTTTCAAGCAAAAATAAATAAAAAAATTGCAAAAGATGATTTTATTGTAATGGAGCCACCAGTGAAGCCGTCACCCAAAGCTGGAGAAATGCATCCTGTTATTCCTTCTACAAATTAAAATCAGTTTTTGTTGAGATGGATCTTCTGCTAAAAAATTAAACGCTACAGCTCACCAAAAGATAAACACCTACCCAGCATATTAGATGAATTAGTACATCTGGTAAAACAGGTTTATCGAGCAAATCTAAATACAAAGATACCGCATACGCTCGGAGATCATTATCAGCTTCTTCGTCATCATTTCCTAACAATAAACAAACATAGTAAACATCTGGACAGTCTACTTCGGTATGGTCACAAATAAATAGTTATCGAAGGCCTAAGAAAAGAATGGCTAGAGCAACGAAATGGTAGATTTTAAGAAATGTAAAATAAAAAAACAAACCTTAAACATACATACATACGTATAATTAGCAAATCTCTTATATTGGAAGAGATATATTTAAAATGAAAGGAATTTGAACTGTCGGGAGGCAAACTGGATACACCTTTTTGACTTCATTAAATTAGTTTAATTCTTGTAACAAGTACAAACTCAGTACCCAGTCAATCTGTGCATAAGTGATCTGCTCAGCAAAGAAAGAAAAAGGCTATGGAAAAGCAAGATCATGATTACGTGAAGTTTCTATTTATCAGGGATTGAATTATCTTACCTTCTGCTAACAGTCGCATTAGATTGTGCGCCACATCCGGACGAACAAACTGACCCCCCAGTTCAAACGTCTCATTCATCGTGTCAATGTACCAGGAGTTGTCAGGAGCATACATACATTATCGTCAAGAAGCGTTCAAATATTTTTTAAAAACAAAACTACAAAACTAACTGGAAAGTTTATTTTCTTACAGCTTTAAAATATCCTTTAAGGGAAGCCTGGCTGTTATGAATATTTCCGGTGAGAAAAACCTTGACTATCCTCGAACCTTCTTGAACAGTGCTTTAAACAGGGATTTGACCCTTCTGTTCCAGATCCAGGGCCTTTTCTTTGGCCTAAGTTGCTATTCAAAATTCGTGGGCAGCACCATTTTGTTTGTGAGTAAAGTACGCTGGGTTACGTGACGTCACTCTTGTGCTCCGAGTTAATTTGCTGGAACATTGGAAAACTTCATAGCGCAAGAGCGATGTCACGCAACGCGGTGTATTTTGCACACAAACAAAATGGCGCTGCCCACAAACTTTCGAACGGCAAAGTAGGCCAAAGAAACGGTCCTGCATCTGGAGCAGATACCCATTTAAAGCATCGTGGGAGATTCAGTCAAGATATTTTCTGACCCAAAACATTCATAACAGCCAACACTCCCGTTACAAACATTCTTTCATCGATGTAATATACGTATGACACACTTCGAACAAATTTTCCATTTTCAGAGAGAGAAACTTTGATGTGTCTGCTGGAAAGTAATCTATATTCATGACTGGCGCTCTACTGCTGAGCTACCAAGGCAAGCACAGGGGGGATGGGTCGAGTTTGAAATACTTTTTACCAAGCAATTGCCCTCGAAGAAAATCGTTGTTATTTATTTATTCTTTTGACTTTAATAGTGGTGTGAAATCTACATGATTTTACAAATTGAATAAAATTAAGATTTAGAATTTGTAACCAAGTAACTAAAGCCGTCAGAAGCTATCAAAAGTTAAAACAATGCGTAATATCTGCAAGCTATTGTGTTCACCAGTGTTAGTCAATTGTATAAAGTAAGGATATCTTTCAGCTAACTCCGTAACCCTAGTTACAAGTTCTGCTCTAAAGTACGAGTCGACCGTCACGCGCAGGTAGCCAATGAGCTTACTGCAAACTGTCTCCACATTTGTTGCATTTGTTATACGGCACAGCAGGTCTAGTGTCTGATGAAGAATCAAATCGTTAAAGGAGTAAAGGGGTTCTGTTATGAACTCCAAAGGTATTAAAAACTATTTCTTCCCAGTTTCATTTTGCAAGTTTTAATATCTGAACAGACATAAACCCTTTCCATTCATCAACAGTATATCAAACTGTGTGCAATTCCAGCAACTCTCTCTCAGCTTTTAAAAGGGATAACTCCTCACACTTTCACATCTAAAACTGTGAATTCAGCGTTACAAAACTTCGGATAAAATTGATGTTCCTATCTGCAGTCGACGAATATATATATATATATAGATAGATAGATAGATAGATAGATATAGATATTTTTTTTAATCTTTACAGCTTAAGGTTCTTTTATGATAATTTTTTTTAATTCTCCAGAAAACGGAAAGAATAGATCATTTCACTTTCAGTTCTCATGGGAAAGTCTTAAATTTTGAATTTCCTCCCGCTGAAGACCAACCGTTATGAAACAGAGGGTGAAATTAGTTTCTGCTTCCCAAACACTCCCTTTCCACTTGTTTTATGAGCCCAGTATTTATTTATCTATTCATGAAATTTTCTTAGATTACAGTGCAGGGAGAAACAACAATAGGACACGGGGCCCCTTACAAAGGCTGAAAACTCCTTATTTCTTAAGTAGAGAATGCTGTCTTTTGTTG
The DNA here is from genome assembly GCA_027575235.2 of Palythoa mutuki. Classification (NCBI taxonomy): domain Eukaryota; kingdom Metazoa; phylum Cnidaria; class Anthozoa; order Zoantharia; family Sphenopidae; genus Palythoa; species Palythoa mutuki. The sequence continues at coordinate 2,901 of JAODFW020954435.1, forward strand.
ATTTATTTTTGCAATGTAATTTTAACCATGAATAAAAATCTTTCTTTTTATACCGCAAAAAATATGTATATTTGTGAAAAATGTACAAAATACATATACAATTACACTAGTGGATAATAAACCATAAAGTTCCATTCAACATTTTGTTTATCCTCCATATATTCTGAATTTCTCTCGCTAGCCATAATACATTCGGTTCTGCACTCACACAAGCCAGGAATGACAGATATCAGTTCACAGCTGCGCCATAAGACACTATGTTTATTACCTTTCTCCTGAGTGTCTCGTCTGGATCATCCAAACAGTCAATTACAATGCGCTGGTAGGCCGGCTGAGTGGCTAAATTAGAGTTGACTTGAACCAGTGAAGCCAGTGCATTTAGCCCTAATAACAACAATGGCCTTTCTTAATGTCAACTTTCTAATTAAACTATATGTCGGCCGCTGAAATAAACTATATAAGACTCAACTGTTAAGCCAAGTATTCACTTGTAAAGTGCTTAGAACAGCAATGATTATGTGCTTTTTCAAATGCTATTACTATATATTATTTATTTGTTTAATTGCTTTACTCTGGAAAATTATTATTATTGTTACGGTTAAGATTTTAAGAGAGCAGAATTGGCATGAGTGTTTCTCTCAAAAATGATGGGAAGACGATCAACTACGTGAACGATGGTCATTAGTTTGGCTGGCATAAGGCATCAAGAGTGTGCTTAGCTTTTAACTTTGGGATTTCACAATTAACAGCACTTTGGTGTAACATTTTTAAAGGGAAATGAGAGCCAATGAAAGATCTTTAATAGATTAAATCACATTAAGATATATTAAGTCTCAAATACATTTTAACATATCTAAAACTAGAAATTATCTTGATGCACTTTGCTCTTCGCCCATCTTTTAATTTGTCTTATTGTAAATAATATTAATAGTAGTGATAGATATAGTGATAGTGATAGCGACTGACATTTCTTGCCATCTGACCTAAGCTGCCTAACTCGACTAACATAGCTATCTTTAGGTAGCAGTTTTCTTCACTCTTAAAAATTTGTTTTTCTTAGTTCTCATTTTATTCATGTATACATAGTAACACAACAGAGGGCAAGAGGGCACAACATTTAGTAATGGTTGCTGTTTTTGCAATGCGTTATCTGGGCCAATTAATGTAAATATATTGCTAAACCATTTATGTACACATATTACTCAACTCGTGTAAAATCTTGCTTCTCAGAACAAAGGATGGCAAGATGTCATTGAAATGTCCAACAAGAACGTTTCTTGGACAAAAGTTTACTTTAATATGGTAATACTGAACGTTCTAAGAAATAAAAACATTGTATTCGAGTACAAACTTTTAGTAACGTTTGCCGTACATACTCAGTTGAGTAACGAAACCCAATTGAGCATTGAGAAATTTATATTGCCAGGATACTAACTACTTCTTTGACAAACCCAGTTTATAGGTGTTAAAAATCTGACTGGCTACGTTTTTGCGTAATTCCATTCAATCAGGAGTTTTGTTGCTTTAAACAAAATAAAACGTGGGTACCTAAGTATTTGAGGTCTTTATTTTTGTTAATGAGGAACATGCCGACACACTTGGCTGCTTTGTCAACAAGAGTCTTGCTAGGATAGATCCTTGTAATCGTCCGTGTGCACTCGAACGCAACAGCTATTAAAACAAACATTAACAAGATGTATTACTAAGCGAATTCGTACAAATTACCGTGTAGTTAAACAAAAACGATTGCACAATAAACGGCCAGACTAAATTTATTCATGATAACCTACAAAATACGAAAACTTTATTGTCTTATTTATTTGCTTTGTAACAAAAGAATGTATAACTAATTTGGTAATTTTGCACCCAAACAAAAAGTTGGTTTAAAAATAAATAAACAGATACCAAGTATTTATGAACTTTAAAACTCGTTCACTGAAGTGCGAATCGAGTTAGGGAATTTACAGTAGCTTGTAAACTTCTCCTAAAACTAATCACGATTAACACCGAATACGAATGAGGTGTCTTACCATAACCTATAAGATGACTTGTATTTAGAGAGAATAAGGTCTGACCGACAACTTCATACAGCTTCTGGCTAGTGCTGCAACCGATCAAATACAACTAAGATAAGTTCTTTCCGAAATTGATTTACAGTTTCAGAAGGTTTTATATTTCAGAACAACAACACTTTAAAAGGTATGAATAGAAGTTGATCAGTTATTCCACTCACTGTAGTGGCTGTTCTTAAATTTTTCTACAACTGGTAAAGAATTCAGTAGAATCAAAACAAATTGTGGCATTGCACATAATTTAAACATATGGCTGATGAACAGTAACTGTTTGTAACCATTTTTAACATGTTACATACAGCTGTGATGAGAATTGAAAGCTGTAATTTTAGAATAACTCTACATTTACCGCTTGGGCACCAAAGTAGTCTTGCCTGTTGTTCTTTTTTCACTTAATCTCAAATTTTTGAATTGGCCAAAAAGATCAGTAACTGTGTAGTTCCACGCAGGAGATAGTTTGAGTCTTTCTATCGATGGTTTTTCCATAATTTGTTCACTTTGTCTTTTGTCCAACTTCTTGCATATCACACAGTTATACCTAATTGATTCAGTTAACAATTTTCAAAAGCCTGAAGATCCAGAACTTCGAGCGTATTTTACCCGATCATGTTTTGTTCCCTAGTTAAAAATGTCCAAAGCCCAGGTTCACTGGTATTAACCACCGCAGACCAATACTGATTTCTTGACTTTAACAGATACAGCTAACTAGTCCACACGGTAAAACTGAAATTAGTGAAGAAATCGTACGTCACGTTCAAGCCAAAACAAAAGCTACAAGCACTTAAATCTAAACATTCCAAAAATCAAAGAAGACAAATGGTACTAAAGTCTAACTTAAGTTTATTCTAGAATGTCCTGGGAGATAAAAATGCCGCGTGACTGGTTTAGCCAATGAATGATCATTTGCTTGAACATCTTGGACATTCTTTTCGTAACATGCGAATTAGCGCATTACTCTTCACAATGACTCTAATGAGTCGCGCAAAAGAAAGGGACAAAAACTTATTTTCAAACTCAGTATCTTGGCTCCCAATGGTATTAATGAGTGTTTTTCATTCATCTGATCATTATTAATTTTGACCAATGGCCTTTCATCTATCGCATTTCTGTATTTATTAACTAGCTACATAAACCCTTCATTCTCTCAGATTTTCAGATGCTCGGACGAAGGGCTAACGCTCGAAACGTCAGCTTTTACCAATTCCTATGGCGATGATAATTTGTTTATCCACTTTACTTGAACAATATATGTAATTTGTTTCGTAAAACTTCCGTTATTAGACTAAGGACAAAAATCTCTCATAAAAGTGTTTAAAATCATCTGAAAATGATTAATTTAGCGTTGTCTAACAATATTTTAAACAATGTATTCTGACACCAACTTCGGTGCAAAAATTTTGCTCGCCTGTTTAAGCACTAAAAAAGGCGAGCGTTGGTGATTTGAAAGAATGATTAAAACCAGTTTTGATAGTAATTGGGAAGCTCGCAAAACTCAAAAGCATACGAACGTTTGCAGATCAGTACCTATAGCAGGTGTAGCTGACAAATCACTTGAAGTATTGATAATAACTGCAACTTCGCGTAGATACAAATTGATGGCACCGAGTTTCCACCCTGGAAACTTTACCACTTTACAACCAGTTTACATGGCTTTTAGTCATCATTTAAACTGATATCGATATCACTTCTCAGTCACAACTCTGAATCCTCCATACTCGATTGTTGACTTCCACAAAATAACAAAGCCAAACTACTGTATGTATTTTCCTACATGCAAAATACATACACGTGTCTCAAATGCACGAGTTAATGCTTGCCTGTGATGGTTTTTAAGAGATTATCTTGAATTTCTCGCATAAAAACTTTCTAAGCTCAAAATTTTCGATTTTAAAAAACAAAGCCCAAAATATATCAAGGGTCCGAGACAAAAAGAAGCTAAACTTTGACTGGTCAATTTTGAGAATGGAATGTTCAGCTGGGTTCAGCAGACGTTTGTGATGGAGGTACTGTGAGGGACTGACACAAAAAAAAAACGTCTGCAAGGAGGGTAAGCCATTAAAGCCTTTTAATCACTTTTATTGCAATTTTTCAGCGACTTCAATGACACCGGTTTATATTCTAATTTGGATTAAAAGTACACTTACTCAAGGTCATCGACTCCTATCATCCCTATAATCCTCAACAGTTTCAGCTGGATCCAAGGTGCAGGTACACTATGGTAATAAAAATCTCGTGGCAACTTTCCATCAATTATATTTTTCTGGATTTTCACAAATGCGTCTGTCATATCCTTGCAACTGTTTGCATCTTTCTGGAAACAGTAATTCATTATTTAGGAAGCGATATCATGTGGTTTAGAAAATATAGACGAACAAAGCACAATAATAAAGCAGACTTAATCACTAAGGCAAATACCAGTATAAGGTCATGGAAGACGCTGAGTGAAGCCCCGACAACACCATAATCTCGGTCACTAAGAGCTTTCTTGGCACGATCTTTTATGTCAGCAATGGCTTCTGGGTTCTTTTGCCATAATTTGTGCAATGCCATTACTGCCTTTTTACGGACAATATCTCTGTGGAAGAAACAAGGCTCTGCTGTTTTTATTTTCTTTTATTGACTTCATAACATTGACTTGCATATCCTTGATTAGAAATCATAAACGTGCAAGGTAGATGGCCATTTATTAAACAACAAGTATAAAAAAATATAATCATAGTAAATTCATCAGTAATAGTGTATTCAAAGAAAGATATATCAGTAGTTACAATTACTGTATATATGTACATGTTCAGTATCCACTGCATTTTCTTTGCATTTTCTTCATTATTCTTTGGGACTATGATTATTCTATCAATTATACAATATGGCTGTGTGTATTATTTGTGTACAAAAGCTACGCTTACTAAAAGGAGTATTTGATGTTGGCGATAAAACATACCGTACCTTTTAGATTTCAGATGAGCTAGTACAAGAGGGAGAAGTGCAGGCATCATTTCTTCATTGATCAGTTTGCACACAACTGTCAAAGCACAGCAATTATCTATCACATTTGTGCTTTGTAGATCCTGAACAACAACAAGAAAGGAAACTGATTAAAACTAATGCGATGGTGACTATAGTTTTTGATATATTATTAAGAAAAATAGAAATTTAGTAGTTATAGGTATGATTATACTATCTGTAAAATGTAAAACAGCGAAAACGCCTATATATCTGATCAACATCATCACCACCACAACTGGTCACTAACATCTCCACAACCACTGGTCACCACAGCTCCACCACCACTGGTCATTAACATCTCCACAACCACTGGTCACCACAGCTCCACCACCACTACTGGGCACAACTATTACTGGTCACCTCCACCACCAACTCTACCACTGCCATTACTAGTCAGCTCTACCTCCAACAGAACCAACACTGGTCACCACCACCACTGGTTAACACCATCTCAACCATCATCACTATTGGCCACCACCACCACCATAACTGGTCACCAACATCAACAACAACTTTGGATCATTGTATTTAACAAGTATTGGCGTAAATTAAAAATGTGCACATCAATCTCCCATGGTGCTATCACCTCATTCATTAAAGTATAGTTGCGAAACGTTTTGAAATTCACCGAAGCTTGTTAGCTTTCAATAGCTTTTTCAATAGAAAAATTTATCTTCTCATTTCGTTACAAGATTACTACTATGTGCTTGGAGTTAAATTTGTTACATGTACGAGGTGCCGCAAAATTAAAATTTGTGTGTAGAGTATAAAATCATTTTTTCGGTAAACTGTGCATTACAACGCAAACAGATGATAAACACTGGAATCCATTTTATTATTCCTGACCTCGTGCTCCTCAACTACTGCAAAGCATGCTGGGTGATGATAATTTTTTAACATCGCCCCTACTTTGAAAAAAATTAATTATAACGAACAATATTTGTTGTTTAGAAAAAATATTAAACTGTGACAATATCAACTATAGCACAACATCATTAGTTTCAAAAGGATACCGTAAGTCTCTAAATACATTTCAAAGACCAGAGTCTTAACCAGCTACAAGATCTGGTGTTTGAGACGTAGGTATCCTTGTCGCAACTTGCGAGAAAATTGTCCCTTCTTCACTCTCACTAGATTATTGTTGTGGAGCTAGTAGTGTAATTTGTCCTCTTGAGCAACGTGCCGTCGACAAGTTTCCCTTCCTTTTCCATTTTTTCATGTCGTGCTACTGGTTGTCTGTGAACTGCATCGTACTTTGGGGTAACTGAAGGGTCTATGTCAAAACTAGTAGGTCTGCCAAACTGTTGCAAGTCTTTGTGTACATCAGCAAATGTTTCAAATAACCACTTTAAAGTCATCTTGCCTGGAATTACCATGATTTGTGTTCGGGTAGAGTTGGATGAACTCACATCAAAAATACGTTTTACTGGTTTTAATTTACCGTGGCTTTTCTCAGAAGTGGTCGTATAGGCTCGCAAACAGAGCAACAACAACAATACTTTATTTATCCACAGTGAAACTCATCAGGAATTATAAAATAACATAAAACGATAGACAAAAAAAGTTACTTATTCATCCTAGTTACATTGATAAAAATATATATGATAATTACAGGTAAACTATTTACAATAAAAGGATACTCTAAACAGTTTATAAAAAAACCTGCTTTCCATGAGTGCCGTGTTTGCTATGAAATATATCATTCGAAGAAGTCACTGCAACCAGCCCGAAATTTGCTCAGAGTATTTGCTCGCTGCAACCTGACCGGAAGGCTATTCCATAAGACCGCACCACTGTAGGTCCAGCATAAAACTGAAAACAGTCTATTCTCCGTATTTACTTAATTTGGATATTGATCACCTTTTTGCCTCTTGAAAGGTACTGGTAGCCCTGACACCGCAAAATATTTTTCAAGCTCTCCGGAAGATTAGCTTTCTCACACTGTTCAAAGTTCTTAGTTATCTGCACCACGGCTTTAAAGGAGACGACTTCCTCAGTCACTTTGACAAAGTTTATCATTATTAATGTTCACTGATTACATTAATCTAATCTTCAACCTTGTTCCTTAACTCTTCCTTCCTGCTTCGTTTTCTCCTTTCCATTAGCACTTCATCATTCACCTGAAAATGCTCCTGTAAAGCATGAAGTACAATTTTCGGTTCCTTTCCTTGTCCTATGGTTAACTTGAGACCTCGAAGCAAGTTCTCAACCTCCTCATTTCCAGTGGCAGCAGTCCAGAGAGCTGCCATACTTTAGTTTTCCCTTTCATCAGCCACACAGGTTGAAGTTCACCCTCCTCTTTTTTGGGTGCTGTGGGTCACTGTAATATCATCCTCTTAGTTTACAACAATCTTTAAATCTTTGAATAAACTTTTTACAGTTTTTCCTTGGATCACCTGTATTTAAGAATGGAGCTATGACTGCTGCTACACCTTTTCCTGTTGTGACCGAAGTTGCCATACAAAACGATTTAAGTTATTTGTCAGTTACATGCTGTCTTCCTCTTTCAATCTTTGATAAAATGACTTTCTCAATGTGCAGTGGTTTGTGTAATTACTGGTCACTAAATAACAGATCCATTTTCTGACAATATGTTAATACACATCACAACGCCAACAGACAATACTGGAAGCCATTTTATTATTACTGACTCCCCTACTACTGCTAAGCATGTTGGGTAATGATGCAACAAAACTAAATCTCTAAACTTATTCAATTTATATATTTAAAACAGTTACTGCAAAAGGATTTATTTACTGTATTTGCCTGTCCAAATGCTATTAAAATTGTGACTGCCACCCCTAATAGCGCAGCGCAGTTATTACATCATAATTCGGACAAGCAAACCAGCTAAATAAAATCAAGTGGCGGCAGACGCAATATTTTCAACCAACCATATTACTTAAAATTCAACAATAAATTCACTCCTTATAATTCTAAAATTGCTAGCGACATTTTTGTCAAACATGTCTCTGTTTGTCTGAGTCACGTGGGGGTAAAATTTCTATTTTTAGTATTACTGCGCTGCGCTTATTGTAGCTTTTCATTGATTCCTTGATTAAGTGTAATGTGCATAGAGCATTTTATGAAAATGTGATTAATATATAAATGCCATATTATTAGTATTGTGATGTAATTGACATGCGCTTCCAGAATATAAACTTCGACAGGTGACATTTGCCATGCCATACAAGGTTGCACGTAGAACAAAGTCAACTGACTCATTCTTGAAAAAAAAACCCATCCCTGCTGCACAGTAAATCTTCATATCAATCTAGCTCTTTTTATTACCATTGGTTTTCCTGATAGAACAAAAGAAATATTTCAAATTTTAATTCTATCTAAAAAATAAAAAGTCAGAAAAATGTATAGTGCATGAAGTTAGTGTGAAGAATGTGCACACCCATAAATTTATTAATTCAAATAATCATATCTTAGTTCACGAACACAAGGCAAGTGGTTTAAATCTATCTTTAAACAAGTCTGTCACTCTTAAGAACATTCAACATAGCAAGTTTCTGTTCTGGTTTTAAAAATATTTAGTGACCAATTTTTGCTTCAAGTTTGCTGAACACTTCAGTGAGATCAATTTTTCTCTGACCTGATGAGTAATGACAAGTGAATTGACCATACTCAGCATACAGAAATATTATTGGGGCATGCAAAATGTGGAGCAATTTTCGCAGGTTGTATCTTCCCCACTTGCCTCATGCCTCATGTGGAGAACTTCGATTGCCGTCAATCGTGGCCCTGGATCATGACAAAACAAAGTGTACCACCTGCTTTGCAGACTATGATGGCAATCTTATCTATCACTTACTCTCTGAAGTGTGTTTACCAACAGGACACTCAGAGGATGGTTTTCATGAAGAAACAAGCACAAAGCAAGGTATCCTGGAAACAAACACAGACTGAGTCTATAAAATATGTAATAATAAAAGTCATAATTAAAATACCAAACATTTCTTACTTGTTTTCAAGTTTGTATAATGTGGGCATGTATGATATTATAGTCTAACTGACTAAGAAAAAACTGCTAGCCATTTTATTTAAAGTACAGTACTTATTGTAAATTAATTAATTACAGTCATAAATACTATTGAAAGTACTAATAGTAACTGTAACTATGTACTTCTAGCTGTCCTACTTGCAGACTGGAAGTGAATCAATTGATGTGGATGGACTGAAAGCACTTAAGATGCCTCTGTCAGTTCCTGTAATTACGATCTATATACACAGTCTGTATGACCTCAGAGCACAGCACCACAGCCTGTTTTTACTGTAATTAGCTGGCCAGTGTTGGATGTACATTGTGAACATTACAGCTGCTATACAGTCCATATACAGTGTATGACCCCAGAGCACAGCATCACAGCCTAATCATACTGTAATTAGCTGGCCAGTGTTGGCTGTATATTGTAAATAATACTAGTAAACATGTATGGTTTAGTACCATTGGTGCTGGTGCAACAAAATTAATTTCTGATATTTATTTAGGCTGCTTACCGATCCTTTTGTTGAGCAAGTTTGGCTGTTGGGCAAAGTTTATGGCATGAATGTGTCCAAAGGATGCGTCATGCCCCAGCATCTCACAATACATCAGCCTGACAAGATATTCTCTCATTTGTTTCTGAAAAACAATATTTATATTTAAAATATTTAACATATTCATTTAATTTTGAGGCAATTAAAAGCAACATTTATTGAGAGAAGCATTTCATTTAGATTTAGATGATATTTCTTTTCTTTTCTTATGCCCTTGAAAGGGGTAACTATCGGGGATTAAAGTTGACTGAACAAGTAATGAAAGTGCTCGAAAGGGTGGTCGATGACATCATGAGGCAGTTGGTCCATATTGACGACTCACAGTTTGGATTCGTGCCGGGCAGAGGTACGACTGATGCCATCTTTGTAGTGCGGCAAATGCAGGAGAAACACTTGGCAGTGAAGAAAAAACTTTATATGGCTTTTGTGGATCTAGAAAAAGCGTTTGATCGTGTTCCCCGCCAAGTAATCTGGTGGGCAATGAGGAAGATGGGTGTGCATGAGTGGATCGTGTGTCTTGTTCAGGGTATGTATACCAACGCGAGAAGCAGAGTCCGTGTCGGCGGCGGATACAGTGAAGAGTTCCATGTGGGGGTCGGGGTGCATCAGGGCTCAGTGCTAAGCCCCCTTCTCTTCATCATCGTGCTTGAGGCACTGTCGCAGGAGTTCCGAGCTGGAGTGCCCTGGGAGGAACTTTACGCTGACGACCTAATCATCATAGCGGACTCCCTGGTGGAGTGTATTGAAAGACTGCAGATCTGGAGAGTGGCAATGGGACAGAAGGGCCTTAGGGTCAATGTCGACAAGACAAAGATTATGATCTGTGGTGAAGGTCTAGATCGTCTGGAGAGCTCAGGGAAATACCCATGTGGTGTCTGTCGCAGTGGTGTTGGAAGCAACAGCATCTTCTGTGTTTCTTGTAAGCACTGGGTCCATAAGAAATGCAGCGGGCGGAAACGGCTCGTGGAGGATCCAAACTTCACATGTGCAAGATGCCTAGGTGTTGCTCGCCCCCTAGATGGTAGACCACAGACAAGTGTAAAAGTAGGATCAGATGATTTGGAGGTGGTAGCTTCATTCTGTTACCTCGGTGACATGCTCTCGGCTGGTGGTGGGTGTGAACTCGCCACAAGAACACGTGTGAAGACTGCCTGGAAGAAGTTTCGTGAACTGCTGCCCCTGCTATCGTCACGCCATATTTCCCACAAGACACGCGGCCACGCATACGCAACATATGTCAGAAGCTCGATGCTTCACGCGAGTGAAACCTGGGCTCTGACCAAGGCTGACCTGCAGCGTCTGCAGAGAAATGATAGGGCAATGATACGACAGATGTGCCATGTTAAGGCTCATGAGGTGACCACCACTCGATCCCAGGATCTACTTGACAAGCTGGGCCTGTTCGATATCGACACCGTCGTACGTGAGAGAAGGCTCCGTTGGTACGGCCATGTTCTGAGGTCCAATGGCCCCCTCAAGAACGCTTACGATCTAAAGGTGGCCGGTAAACGGGGCAGAGGCCGACCAAAGATGTCTTGGACCCAGGTACTGAAGAAGGATTGTGAGTCATGGGGACTTGCCAAAACAGATCCCCATGACAGGAAAGCGTGGAGGAAAGATGTGAAGGCAGCCATGAGTGCAGCAAGCCGGGAAACTGGAGAGGAGCGTCCCTACCATGGGGGCGCTCCTCGACCTGCACTATAATATAAAACAACCGATCATCATCATCATCAAGCCTGCGAGCTAATTATCATATTTCGCAAAGAAATCAATATTTCGAAATTTCAAAACATCAACGTACCACATGATTGCAGCCGAAGAATTAATCCCTAATCATCATGGTATACTACCAATGTTACTAAAACATTGTCAATCTCCTTGTTCACCATCTACCTTATATCATAATGTTTTACTGTGAAGTGATGTAGTTTTGAACCACTGAAAAGAAAATTGAAGCAGATCCCCAACTTTCAACCAATCAGAAATCTACTCTTAGGTACCAAATAAATGGGAGGGGGAATGGGGGCGGGAGGCTCATAATAAATGGAGGGATCAGAAAGTCTCTATAGAACTGTTCACAACACAACTATTTTAGGTATGAGAAAACTCACGAATTGCTTTCTAACTCCAAAGAAAAAAATCTCCCATTTTAATTTTGTAAAAGAATAGTACACACACACACACACCAAGAGTTTAGCCTTAGGAAATCTGAAAATTTAATAAATGGGGGCAAGAGTTCCTAATAAGATCTGGAAGCCAGGGTTGGAAAAAAATCAAAATCTTAATATGTGGGGGATGGCAGGAACATTTATTGGGCACTAAAGAGTAGTTGCAGATCAGTTGTGGTATACCCACAAGATCCCCTACTTCAACCCTCTGACATGGGAATTTCCCTTTTGTTCTTTTCTACTCTTATCAGATGGGTCTAGATTAAGGTGGAGAGAGATTGTGAGGGGTGGGTAGGGGAGAGAAAGTTTATAATTATAGGGATCAGAAGAAAACTAGAGGAACGAAAGGAGAAGTTTCTTCTTTAAACAAGAACTGCAGATTTTAAAAGTCTTAGTTTTTCAACTGCCTATATAAGGGAAAATATTTTCCATTCTCAAGTGGTTTTTAATTGATATCATACACTTGTGGATGTCAAACTGTGGTAAGAACATCAGTGACACATTCAGCTACTGCCTCTTGTGGTACTTTTTTGTTCTTATCATAGTTTGATGTCATCTGTTATCTATTACTGAACAGATGCACGTCAACATGGAATCTATTTGTTAAATAGTTAACCCTTTAAGTAAACACAACAAATGACACATTGGTAAGTTCTTCCAACCGAGCCCAACACTGCAGATCATTCCACTTGGTCAGTTCCCTATTTCACATTACTGGTTGTTGTTTTGTTTGAGTTATGTAAGGAGAAGTTAGATGTTGATAAATCGCTTGGGAATTTAAGATGCCCGATATAGACCTGAGTGATATCATTTTACAGACAAAACAAAAATTACAAACTTAATTAAAATGAAACAAGCCTAGAATGTTGTGATTGGACTCACAAACTTACTTATTCAGTGTTGTGATTTTACAGTGTGCAAGCAATATCAAGAAATTTTAGTGTGCTTTCAAACCAAGGGACATTTCCGACAGCGGTAGTACCACCATGTGGAATGGGAGGGACTGTAATTAATCATACAAGTGGTTCAATGGATGAATGCTCTGAGGAGGGTGAAGATGAGGCTACGAGTGGGAGAAAACGTATAAAACCATATGAACTTGAGCGAGATGATCCGTGACTCTAAATTGAGATGACTCATTTTAACCACAACAGATGCATTAAAATGGTTGCAAAGATGTCAGCTTTCTTTTAAATAGTTTTATATACTATGTGGAAACAAATTTGTTTCTGTTTTAGGCCACTTTAAAATATCCTGGTTAATCATCAGCACGCATACTGATTTGTGCCAGTGCATTAACTTTTTTAATTTTTTTTTAAAAAAAGAAATATATGATCAAAAAATCGACAAGTTTTTTCCCGCAGCAAAACAGTAAACAGAATGACAAGCAATTTGGTGGGGTGGCATATTGCGACACTTGATCAAAGAGTACATTGAAAATATATGACTAATAGATGGTATTGTAATATGGACAGTATCGTAACTTAATTTGCTAGTTAGTGGTGTAGATTTACTCCCAAACTGACTCTGTACTAAGTATTAAACCTTGAAAAAAGTGTCCTCACTGAATTTCGGGAAAATTTTGATGATAAAATGGGATATTATTTAAGTGGCCTTACAAAATGTTGACCATTTTGTTAAATTTAAATTTGGACACTGATAGGACAAAGCAGACTACTTTAATTCTTTGAGCCCTTAACATGAGAAGTGACCTCAACTTATTGATAAATTCTCCCAACCAAGCCCTATACTTTCCATATTTGCAGTTTGGGAGAATTTTACTTTATAACTTCTGCAGATTTCTCCACTTGATCAATATCCTATTTCTCGTTACTAGTTATTTTAAATTATTTTGTTTGAGTTATGTAAAGAGAAGTGCCAGATGTTGATAAATTTGCTTGGAAATGAAAGGGTTAATGCTAGTGTACCATCTGATTCACACAAAATGAGTTTCTTTTTTTGCTATTAAGGTATTAATGAAGACAATTGTTGACCAACAATTGCTGGATATTGGTCGTTTGTCAAGTAAAAATGGTCAGAAAAAAGATCAGGCACTTTTATCATTGAGAAACTTACTTGATCTTTCTGATTGAAATAATCCACTAACTTGGAGACAAAAAAATATGATCCTCATTCATCAAAACTGCTTTTAGTATTTGCTCATGTATTAAGTCGAGGTTTTGAGGCATGAAAATCAGCTTAGAAAATTGACCTCAGTTTATACACAAGCAAAAAATAAAATGACAATACCGGACCGAATACCATTTTATACCGGATAAAATCAGAAAAGCTAGAAATTAAACATGGTGGCATGAGTTATGCATAAAGAAGTTCCACCAAATTTTTGGTCACTGTCACAGACTGGCCTACAATGTCTGATCAGACATTTTTGCATATTTAGCTTGTTAGATCTTTTTCATGACAAAAAGTTGTCCTTTACTTTTTAGGACAGGGTTCCCAGCCCATCAGGGAAGTCAGGGAATTTGAGAAGAATGCCTCATATCAGGGAAAAGTCAGGGAATTCTGATTGGCCCAAAAATCGAAAGTAGTCAGTCTGTTATATTTTGTTGCAAATCAAAACAACATATCCATTGGATGACTGGCTATGGAAATAGAAACATGTGAAACTGGAAATGAGTTGAAATAATTATCAAGGAATTTTGAGACCTCATCAGGGAAAAATCAGGGAATTTTGTTTTCTTGAAATGCTGGGGAACCCTGATACCATACCGAAGGGCTCAAGGGACTGAATATCAGTATAATCTAAAACTTTATTAAGCAACTGTAGTTCTGTTAGTTCATATAACTTGTATCAATGGAACCGACAGTTTGCCCTTTACCAACTTCGCTCTGTCAGTGCTCTGCTTAACGGGTATTTAAAGCTAAAGCAACACAGATCTGAGGAAGGTCAAAACAGACGTTAGAGTTACTGAGCATGGAACTGGAACCTCCATGCAGCACAGTAAGTAGCGCATTTACCAACTATGCTATACCTGCTCCTTATATCACCAATTCACATAACCCAACTCGCATATCACCACGAAGCATCGACGTTTTTCAGAATAGCATTATATTATGCTAACTGCTAGTTGGCTTATTGCTTTTCCTTGGTCTCTTAGCAGTTCTAAAATATGGATTCTCATTGCCTGAATCAGTGTTTGTGACAATGTTTCCCTTTTCAAGTGATGCAAAGCTGTTTGTTGATCTTTTATCGTTATTCTCATCTTCCACAAGCTCATCTTCTTCACAGCTCAGAATGGCGGGAAGATACGGCAAAGGTGGTGGATCACTTTTTATCACTGCAACAGATGATATCGCCGTTAGCTGATCTTTAGCTATCCTTGAGACTCTTTCCCAGGGATGCATTTAATAGAAACCTTCACACAATAGCGTCATAATTCGGACAAACAAACCAGCTAAATAAAATCAAGTGGCGGCTGACGCAATATTTTCAACCGACCATATTA